>JARHVA010005165.1:602500-612500 GCA_037957365.1 Torreya grandis
ATACTATTTTTAGGTATGTTTATGGATGTTATCCATTTTAAACACCATGATAATGTATCAAAATAAAGTAATAGTATTGAATGGAAAAATAAAAAGGGATAAATATTTAATAAATAATTACACATTTAATATAGAGAAAAAAATTAGAGTTAAAATGTGTTTAGTGCCAAAGAAGCTAAAAGTGTTTGATATTAGGTATTAAAAAAATGTGGGCTTGTAAGTGGTTTTTTATAAAGGATACAAAAACCAAGGCACATATGAGGAAAAATGAATCCCATTTATATTGGTTACTTAAAACCCACAACAACTTGATGGGTTGCATAAAATTACAAATGATATCCTATTGGAGATTGATTCAACATATGGAATAAATAGAATGAAGCTATTATTCTAATTTTTGTAATAGTAGTAAATGATATTATTATTATATACATAAAATCTCACTTATGATTTTTAGTTTGGTGCAATTCCAATTGTACACATTTATAAACACCAAGGAAATTAAGTAGCATAGGTTTGCTATATAGACCTTAGCATGTTTTTCTAAATTACCATAAAATAAAACATATTTATAGTCAAGGAAATCATTGATATGGAGAGAAATATGAGTATTTCAAAGTGAAGATATCATTTTTTCCCATTATATTAACTTGAAACCAAATGATCAGGTGCATAGAATACTATTTTTAGGTATGTTTATGGATGTTATCCATTTTAAACACCATGATAATGCATCAAAATAAAGTAATAGTATTGAATGGAAAAATAAAAAGGGATAAATATTTAATAAATAATTACACATTTAATATAGAGAAAAACATTAGAGTTAAAATGTGTTTAGTGCCAAAGAAGCTAAAAGTGTTTGATATTAGGTATTAAAAAAATGTGGGCCTGTAAGTGGTTTTTTATAAAGGATACAAAATCCAAGGCACATATGAAGAAAAATGAATCCCATTTATATTGGTTACTTAAAACCCACAACAACTTGATGGGTTGCATAAAATTACAAATGATATCCTATTGGAGATTGATTCAACATATGGAATAAATAGAATGAAGCTATTATTCTAATTTTTGTAATAGTAGTAAATGATATTATTATTATAGACCTAAAATCTCACTTATGATTTTTAGTTTGGTGCAATTCCAATTGTACACATTTATAAACACCAAGGAAATTAAGTAGCATAGGTTTTTATTTCTACATCATGTACCAAAATCAAAGAAATGATATGTGTGTTGATTAAAATGTGGACTTGTAAGTGGTTTTTTTATAAAGGATACAAAACCTAAGGCACATATGAGGACAAATAAATCCCATTTATATTGATTATTTAACACCCATAACAACTTGATGGGTTGTAAAAAAATACAAATGATATCCTATTGGAAATTGATTCAACATATGGAACAAATACAATGAAGCTATTATTCCAATTTTCGTAATAGTAGTAAATGATATTATTCTTATCGACCCAAAATCTCACTTGTGTTTTTTTAGTTTGGTGCAATTCTAATTGTACACATTTATAATATTTATTTTTAAACACCAAGGAATTTAAGTAGAATATTTTTTTATTTCTACATCATGTACAAATGACATTACTAAATAGAGGCACACAATTCAATAGAGAGTCACTTGAGAAATATTTGATAGAAAATAAATGGATTCATGGTAGATGAAATTAGTACCAAAATCAAAGAAATTATATGTGTGTTGATTAAATTGTATATACAATATGAATATTGTATGGTGAATTTAATAAATAAATTTATTATTATTATTTTCAATTTTTCACTAACCTATTACATTATGTAAATAAATTTTAAAATTTGAAGTGTATTTAAAAAGATCACATATATGTTTCATGTGATTGAATATTATGATATAAAAGGTAATGTCAACATTTATATGTTAAATGAATTAGAATACATTATGAATTATTGTGTTGATGAGGAAATTGAAAATAAGAAGGCCATACAGTTTATAGAGGAGTATTGATCCACATAGTGCAAATTTATCGAATATTGGTAGAAACATTGGATTGATAGGATATGAATGTGGTTGATGTGTTTTAATACACTTAAACATGTTTGGAAGTAAAATATTTATCCATTGAATCATAAAATATCATATTAATAACCATTTATTTAAAATTATGCACAATCAAGCACATGGAAAGGTGGACTAGTGAATTTAGAAACTAATGACATCATTTAAATATACTATTGTTGGCTACAAGTAAGAAAAGACAACATGAAATTAAATATTGATAAAATTTAAAATATTTCATTGGTTAAGGCTTTTCAAATTCTAGACTTACATATAACTTTTCACACAAATTATAGTTACATAGATTGAGTATAAATTCAAAAAATGATAGATTTCATTAACAAGTATATGGTGTAATTATAGTCAATGTTACGATCCTACCCTCATGGACCTTGACATGACTGCTTATATGATTGATTTAGCATGTGTCTAGATGTTATTCCACTCCCTTACATAGCTGGTCTATGTTATTGGATTCAGATGATGTGATATTCAACTACAAGTTGATGTAATTATCATGTGTATAGTTCTACATCGGTGATATATGGATTATGGGATATACTTGATGCTTGATTACAATTCATTATTGTTTATCATTTTATCAATTTTTGTATCAGTTAATACTAATGGATCTACTTGGTATTTGTAACTATTGACTATGGGCTAGGCTAGATGCCGGTGTTCACTTTTGGTGTAGTAGAGTGGTTTAGAGTAGTCAGACATGTTTTGATACGTAACCTGGTATTATTAATTTGGGTCATGTTTTTAAATAGTTATGTTATATGGTTATGTTGTTATATTTGATTATGCCTTGTTGTTTCTTGCTCCTTGTGCCCAGTCATATTTTGGTGATCCATGCATGTTGTGTGGTGTTGTTTCTATTTGCTTGTACTTTCCATTTTCTCTCTGACATACACCTCAACACCCCATCTTTTTTGGACTCTCCCTAGTCTATCTCAAACTCCCTGAGAGACCTCTACCTAGACCTACCTCCTCATGACACCCCAATTCCATGTCTTTTATCTCTTTGGTGACTGGTTAAGTGATGTTGGCCTAGTTAATTATTCATCATGATATTTAGGCATTCAATAACACTTAAATTAATATGCAATTTTATAAATATAATTTTTATTTTTCCATTGTATTGATTTTGGCTTCTAAAAATTTAAATATATCTTTATTATTTAAATTTTTATTATTCATGTTTAGTATTTTATTGGTATTTTTTAAAATTATATATATATATATATATAAGCTACTAATAACTGTATTTAATATCTATTATTGAATCAAATTTAAAAAAATGTCATTAATAACCTCATTGGCTTGGGAGTTCTGACAGTGGGTCTCATAGGAGAAGGGGGGTCAATAAATCTGGTAGAGGAGACACTTTCTTTCTCCACATTCAATGTGGAAGGAAAAGAGTATGGTGATTTGGGTGAGAAGTAAGGAAAGGAAGGGGAATTCAATAGAAATCTAATCAAAAGGTATGGTGAATGGTAGGGAGGAGTGGGCAAGTGATATGCATGGAGAAAGAAATTTAGAATGATGTGAGGGAGAATTCACAAGATGAGTTGTGAAACGAGGAAGTCAAAATGTAGGTTAGAGAGGATGGATAGGTAGAATAAAGGAGGGTGTAAGGAAGAAGTCATAAATAAATAATGCAAGAGAGGGAGGTGTGGTATGGAAGGCAAAGGAGAATAAGAATAGGAGACACGTAGAAGGAAAGGAGGGAGGACGCTTAAAAAAAGAATAATGTAGAAAGATGAAAGGGAAAAATGAATGAAAATTGTGTAGAGCAAGGTGAGGAAATGGTAAAAAGAAGGAAAAGGATACACAACACAATATAAGAAGATTTATAACATAAAAAAATCAGAAATACTGAGGAAGAAAGCAAAAATTAGAGGGGTAAGTGTTGAAATTTTAGTTATTCTTGCCTACACAAACTAGTAAGTCCTTTATGGATGCACTTTGATTACCTTCTTGAATGGATATGATTATTAGTGAAGTCATTTTAAATCAATAACATTCTATGCATATAATCTTGCCAAAGGAAGGGTGATTTTATTAATTATTTTCACAAATCTTGATATGGTTAAACTTTGAACATGATGAACACATTACGATTTTAAAAACTATGTATTTTAATGCCACAACCTATCTTTTTCTAAACCTATTGTTTCATGTAATTGGCTAAGTGTTTTTAGGTATTGAGGATCCGTTTAATGTGAGGAATGCCATGGCATTTAAATGGGCTAACCTTATCATTTTATATTCTTAAAAAATAATTTTTTTTATCCCTTTTAACACCTTCATGTAGATTACAATGTTAGACTCATCCCTTTTTGAATTATTTAGCTTGGTGCCTACTAATGGGTCACTGTACTTATATTCCTAACTGTATACCTAATAAAATAAATTCATGGATATAATGAGGATGAAATGACTTGGGTTATATATAAATTTTGAGTATGATTACTCCTTGTTATTTTAATTTTCAAATTTGAATTATATCGACCTAGGCATACTAGTTCTCAAGCCAAATTATGTTATAAATAATGTCGAATTGGGGTTTTAAAATCAAGATTAATTTTTCATCAGTGCAAGCTTTAAGATTTCAATGTTAAAGGTCAATAATAGTGATCCACCTTATGCCAAAACTTTCAAATAAGGAGTTGAGTCACTACAAGAATATGGGTAGTAGATTATCTTTATTTATTTCAAAAATAAAATTAGAATCAACCTTGAGTTTGTTTATGTAAATTAATAGACCCTTGTGTTGCATAGATATATGCCTATGGTTTCATTTTAAATTGGTTGTGCAAGTGTAAAAAATGGCATGATTTGGCCAATAGACATACATAGCTTGTGATAAGATTTTATAAATTGGTTTAATGTTTGATCCATTATGATGAAGACTAATTGGTTGGCCTTGCCTTGTTATTGGCTTAGTTAATTGAAGTTTTATTTGATAAATCATATTGGCAAAGGTTCCTATAATTAGTTTTGATTAGAACCTCACATATATCCTTTTTATTGGTTAATTCCTTTTGTGGATTTAATATGAGTTATTTATACAGGTACCACTAAACCTTGGAAATCAGATAAGACCCTTCTAGAATCAGCATTTTAAAATGGGGGTTTCATTTTCTATTTACAAATAATTTAAACAAACCAATGTCCATAAATATTGATGACTCAAATATTATTATTCAAGGATCATATGTTGTTGTGAGACCTCATGATGATCTTCTGAATCCCTTGTATCAATTATTTTTTAAAAATAAATTTATTATTTGCATGCTTATTGGGAACACTGTTACCCTTGTGGATTATTTCGATTATTGAAGGGGTTTTAGGGTTTTAATAAATTTTTAGGCTCCTTTATTGTTTACTTGGGATTGTTGTTTGGTTAATTTGCTTAATTTCTATGTTTGATTAAGTTCCCCGATTTCCATGTTTGGTTGAATTGCCTGATTACCATGTTTGGTTGAGTTGCTTGATTTTCATGTTCAACTGAGTTTCCTAATTTCCATGTTTGGTTGATTTTCCTAATTACCATGCTTGGTTAAGTTATTTATTGGTCTTTGAATTGGTTTTATATATTTTTAAGTGATATGTGGTGTTTCTAGTCTACTTATAACTATGCTAAGTGTATCCTTGATGGGGATTGTGCTTTATGTTGTTGGTATGTTATTATGATGGGATGTCAATTGGTTTGATCTCCCATTACTTAGAACTTCCCCCTTGACTCTATTTTTTAGAACCACCATCTAGTTGATGGTTGGGGTGGTGAGGGCCACTAATGATTGGGCTTATACAGATGGTTGGGAGGTTTTGTCTATTTTAGCCCTACTACTCCATTCTTAGATGACTTCATGAATAGGTATGTTATGATTGGTAATGTTTTATTACATGTTGTTATTTCCTTCTTATCACATGTTGTTTTAATGATTTCATGTATCATGATTAGTAGATATAATTATAATTACTTTCATTAGATTTTGGTTTAGTTATTGTTGGATTTTGGCATGCTAACATTGTGGTTAGATAGGGATCCTCCTAGAATGTGAAGTACAAGTTATATTTCTAAATGTAAGATCATATGTGAAATCTTACTTTTGAATTTAGAATTCAAACATTTTGGTATACTTAGATTTTTATCATGGATTGATAGTTGGATGTCATTGTTAAATGATATGGTAGCACACTATATGTTTGATTATCATATGGTAATGAGCTGTAATTATTTTTGACACATTTAGTGTGGTAATATTTCATTGTTCCTTTTTATGGAACTTCATTATGTTCGTATGATATAAATTGTCATGGTATTATGACTAGTGATTTGCTTAGGTAAAGATTTACCTATTTTGTGTTTAGCTATAGTTTGAGTGGTTCACCAAATGCTAACACCATGCTAGTGGAATACCAATACTAATGTTATATTGGTGAATTACCTTTTTATTTACATTGTGGAATATATGATATATGATGTTAGGCATGCTTTTATATGGCATTGATTTATTATGTCATCTTATTATATTTATACATTAATTATCTTTATTTAAACCATCACAAAAATGTTGGTGTAGAGATTATTAGGCAAATGGATTTTAGTAATTGGGCATGCTTGAGTATGTCCACTTGGTTTAATAAGCAAGCTAGAATCTTAATTTGAGTATCAGCTATTGAGTATTGTCTAATGTTTCCTTGGATATATTTATAGATGCTTTTGGATCACTTCTTTCTCGTATGTTGGAATTAACTCTTATGTTAACGTGAGTAATAGAATCAATCCATATTTTGTCTTCAAATGAGGTAGGTAATATAGAACTCATGTAAGATCTAGCTCTTATATAAGTGGAAAAATTTAGATGAAATAGATTTGTCGTTGAGGATGCCCATTACGAGGATATGTACTTTTAATAAGGGAACAAATTGCCAATACATGGATGATGAATGTAATCTTAAACCACATATTTTGTGAAGTAAATAGTAATTTCCACATGATACTTGTCCCTATTTATGTGATTATATTTATGAATATGAATATTATTTTATCCCCATGATGGTTAGAATTTTCTCCTTAAGCATGGTTGTTGGTATGAACTTGGCATGTATAATTAACCTTAGGTAAATCCTAATGCTTATGTGTTAAATAAATTATTTACTTATTTAACCTGACATATGAGTGAACAACCTATTCTAGTGTATATAAGAACCATATTATTCTATCATGTTGAATATACTTAGTATGTGGTTGAAAGATATTGAGATTTTTTCCTTACCAAACTCCTTTGTTGTAGGAGAGTTTGATGAAGTAATAGTTAATTATGCTTAATAATTCATGATTACCTTTTAGAATGAAATTTATTGAAGTACATGTGTAAGTTGGATTGGCTAACATGCCTTCCTTACCTAAACCATCGATTAACCAATAAATCTATTTTATGTATTATATGTGGTTGGCTGCCATGTTGTCTTGGGGTGTTTTGATCTCCCTTTATCTTTATATTGTATTGTATACTTTCCAATATGTAATTATTTATATTGATTCTATGAATGGTTACCACCATATCATTATTAGTTAGATGATGAGTTAACCCCATTTATATATTTGGCCATTATCTTAGGTCGTGACAAGTCTATTGTTAAATTAATTGGGACATCTTCATGAAAATGACTTTTTACTGTAAGCTTATGAGTTTTATCATAATCCATATGTACTCAAATAGATAATTGGTTGCTCTATGTGGTTAGCAAGCTGGGTATTAACCCTGATTCTCAATTAGGACTATGGTTTTTTTGGTCCCCATATCTTTTGACTTATTTTGATACATTAATGTCATAAAAGGTTAATATTAACCTTTATGGTTAAGTGTATGTGAGTATGCTACACTAGTACCACTTACTTCAACAAGTGAGATTTGGGTCCATTATGCATCCCATGCATACTATGATATGTAACTTCAAAAAAAAAATTGGGGTTGTTTCATTTGGTATCAAAAAAGTGTTTATTTTTTAGGAAACTCTAGGATTGGTAGATTTTATACTTAGTGACTATTGAGTTATCCTAATCAGGAGGAATTGAGAAGTAATTCCTAAGACACTTAACCTTTAGGTTGAAGCTTAAGGTGTTGTGTTGTATTTTTCTTATTGATGTAAATGTTTTGTGCATCATGAAGAAGAAATAATTTGAAGGAATCTAGATTTTATCTTATGTTAGTGGATATCACCCCCTAGCCTTGGTTTGGGTTAACCCTTTCTGAATCCAATCACATCAGGGCAAGTCTCACCTAACAGCCATTGACTTGTATGGGCAAGTGGATAGGAGTTGGGTGATATAGGTTTCACTATTAAAATTAGGGAATGATGCCTGGGTATCTATGGTCCACTTGAATTGGTGAGCCTTCCTTAGATACTTAGAGCATTATGACCTATGGAAGATCAAGGGTTCAACCTAAACCTTAAAGGAATGATAGGGTGTGAAAAAAGACTAATTTTTTTTAGCAAGGTTGGCAAAGTTTGTGCTTTCGAATTATGAAAAGACTGCTTTGAGTTATGGATAACCAATGAACTTGCATAGGTGTGCTAACCAATTTTCATACTTTAGATCATTATAATGGATTGGAAACATCTCAACAGGGTGAGTTGCTTGTGAATAGCAAGGTTATCCCACCTTGTTTTCTATTTATAACAAGTTATACATAAATTTTCATGCCATGACATTATGGTAATAGATGTGGTAAATATCCATAGATTTTGTTTTGGCCTTGGTGTCACTATAAATGACTGGTGTAAGCAATATCATAATTTTATTGCAATAAAAATGCATGGGAGGCATTGGTTCATCCAATGTATTGGACTTTTAAGCAAACCTAGAAGGTTTTGTTGATTGGTTGTTTCTTGATTGGTTGAGTTTTAGTGGTTGTACACCATTAAAAATAAGCAAACTTATGTATAGATGAAAACATATGCATTTTAGGTAAGTTAGGTTTGGTTTTGTTAGCCTCTTTTGGGTTAATTTGATGAAGTAAGTGGCTTCATAACTCTAAAAAGGGGTGAAGCTAACTAGTTTGACATGTTTATTATGAGCATGGATTAGTTTTATGTCTATGACATATAGATATGATTGATCCGAGCTTGGTTATGTAGCCATGAGGATATCTATTGAGGCATTGGATATGCCTTACAACCATGAGGATGTTTTTTATAATTCTGATTGGACTTGGTAATAATGAGGAATTTTGATTCCCATGGTAGTGCTATGGTACTCTCCTTGAGCTTTGGTTAGGCTCAGTCTTTCCTAAAACAATGTTTCATTAAAACAAGCATCTCCATTTGACCTTTGACATGTTGGATATAGTCAATCAGTTAAATTAAAATATGCTTGTTGTTAGAATTCTATGATAATGCCTAGATGTCCATTGATTACTTGAGTGAGAAAGCCATCTAATGAGATTGAGGTATGATATCTTTGGAGGATGAAAGGTGCGGCTTAACCCAAGAGAGCTTAATGGGTTGAGTGTGATTGATTTGCATGAGAAATTTAAGAGTTTTTGGATTGATTATGTGATACCGTTGATGGGTATCTGATGTCTTTTGCATGGAATCTACACATTAGGTGGATTAATGTAGATTTATGGACCCTTGTACTCCACAAAATTGTGTTGACTATGGTAATGTGGAAACATACCTTGGAATAGGAAATAATTACCTATACCCGAATGTGTATTATCTTATGCAACTCTTTTATACATGCAAATTGTTATGTTTATATATTATATAATCCTTGTGAAGTGTGAATGTGTTTAACCACGTGGAATGTGTGAAATTTTTATGCTATCTAGCTGGATTTTTAGGTATCCGCATTGTGTTATAAATGTGATTATTGTGTTGATAAGCTATAATTGTAAATTTAATTGTTTGTGTTATAACTCCCTT
>JARHVA010005165.1:620000-640000 GCA_037957365.1 Torreya grandis
TTACTTATGACATGCTAGTGGAATACCAATACTAATGCTATATTAGTGAATTGCCTTATTTTTTACATTATAGAATTTATGGTATACAATGTTAGGCATGCTTTCCTGTGGCAATGATTACTTATGTCATCTTATTTAATTTCTACATAAATTATCTTTATTTAAATCATCACAAAAATGTTGGTGTAGCTATTATTAGGCAAATGGATTTTATGTATTTTAGTAATTAGGCATGATTGACTATGTTCACTTGGATTAATAAGGTAGAATCCTAATTTGAGTATTAGATATTGAGTATTGTCTATTATTTCCTTAGATATATTTATACATGATTGTGTCTCACTTCTTTCATGTATGTTAGAATTAACTCTTATGTTAATGTGAGTAATAGAATAAATCCATAGTTGGTCTTCAACTTAAGTAGGAAATATAGACACTCATGTAAGATCCAACTTGTATATAAGTGGACAAGTTTGGATGAGTTGGACGACTTGTTGGGGTTGCCAATTATGGGAATATGTACTTTTAATATGGGAAGAAATTGCCAGTTCATGGATAATTAAATCAATCTGAAAACACCTATTTTGTGAAGTAAATAGTAATTTACACATGATAATTGTCCCTACTTACATGATTATATTGCTAAATATGACTATTGTTTTATCCCCATAATCGTTGTAATTTTATCTATAGATAAGCATGGATGTTGATATCATTTTGGAATGTATGATTAGCCTTAGGTAAATCTTGATACTTATGTGTTTAATAAATTGGTTCCTTATGGAACCTATTTTATGAGTTAACAACCTATTCTAGTGAATATAAGAAACATACTATTCTATCATGTTAAATACACTTAGTATGTGGTTGAAAGATATCATGATTTCTTCCTTACCAAACTCCTTAGTTGTAGGAGAATTTTATGACTTAAGAGTTAATTATGCTTAGTCATTCATGATAACCTTTAGGAATTGAATTTACTAAGTTACATGTGTAAGTTAAAATTGATATCATGGCTTCCTTACCTAAACCATCGGTTAACCAATTAATCTATGTTGTGGATTATATGTGGTTGGCTACAATTTTGTCTTGGGATGTTTCGATCTCCCTTTATATTTATATAATATTGGCTACTTGACAATATATAATCATTTCTATAAATTATACGAAAGGTTGTCACTATATCATTATTAGTTAGATAAAGAGTTAACCCCATTTGTATAATCCACTATTATCTTAGGTCACAACAAGCCTGTTGTTAAGTTGATTGGGACATCTTCATGAAAATGACTTTCTACTATAATCTTATGAGTCCTAGCATAATTTGTATGTACTCAAATAGATAGCTGATTACTCTATGTGTTTGGTAAGTTAGGTTTTATTCCTGATGGTCAATTAAGATAATGGATTTTTTTAGTCCCCATATCTTTGGACTTGTTGTGATCTATTAATATCATGGAAGGTTAAATTTAACCTTTTTTTTTTAGGTGTATGTGAGTATGATATAATGGTACCACTTGCTTTAGCAAGCAAGTTTTGGGTCCATTATGCATCCCATGCGTACTCTGATATGTAACATCAAAAAAACATTTGGGGTTGCTTTAGTCATGTCAATGTGAATTTTCCCTTTTTAAATCTAATGATAAATATGAAAAAATGTCATAAATGTGGAGATAATGAAATACTAAACAATAGAGGGTGTTTTCTAGGACCTATGGAATAGTGTTAATGACCCCACTACAAAAAATGATAGAGAGTCCAATGTAAATTTTGTCTCCATGTTTATTTACTTTTTTTTTTGTTGTGAAAATGGTTAATTTATTTTTAATAATAAATTCATGGAAAAAGGATCAAAAGATGCATGAGGGTAATAATAATTTTTGGTGGATGATAGAGATAACTAACCTAGGGGATAATAATGCAAAATATGGATCAACCACTAATTTCTATTACTATTTAGTGGTTTATAATAATCTTTTTTTCATGTAATAAAATGTCATGGATAATGTAGGATCAAAGGATGCAGACAAAGGTGAAAAATATATTTTGGTGGTTGATAGAAAAAGCTACCTTGATGAATAATAATATAACATATGTCACTACCTGTACTAAATTGGTTTAAAATTCGATAGAATTTTAAAAGGGTTAGTTTATCATGCATGAACAAGACATGGAGAATGGAATATACGATTAACTCAAAGCCTTGAAGATAAGAGCTCAAGATATTACTTTTGATTATTTTGTACTTAAAGAAAATAAATTTTGAACACTATCAATATTTGAATAGTTTATAGAAGATGTTGAGAACATGGTCAAGATCAAGGAAATACATAGTACACCTAGTATGTAGTACCCAAAAACTTATTCATTCCAAAAAGTACATGTTGGGCACATCAAATTTTTTCATTGAGAAAGATGATTCATGGAAATGATGAATACAAGAATAAAAAATAACACATTTTATGGGATAAATCTATATCTAAACCTTTCTCATTCCAATAATATCAAACAAAAATTGTGAAATAACAACCTAAACAAGGTAGTGATGTGGGATAAACATGGACTTGATTTGAACAAGGAGGTAACCACTGGTAGAGATAATACAACATAATCATATTTCATATGATATTTTCATTATAAAATATCATATTTTTTGTAAATGTTTGTTTATGAAAAATAGGTAATAGAGAATATCATTGTGTAACCTATTGATCATGTAAGCTAAAATGTTTATATAGAAGATGAAATAAAAATAAATATGATTGAATATACCCCTATATTTCTATTCATTTTATTTTATTTATTCCCTTCTTAGGCTACTTAGATTCACTTCATCATACATTTACACTCTATTAATTTAAAATACACTCTATTAATTTAAAATATGACTATGTTTAAAAGACATAAATGTGCGAATAAACTATTAAAATGTCATGGAATATTCATATTGATCTTCCTCCTAACTAGGAATTCAATTATAAAGACCATATTTATTAGTTAAGTGATATATATAACTTACCTAAGGGAAAATTTTCATAAAAAATAATATGAATGTTTAAATTCCATGTGAGTTTAAATTAATATACCATACTATAAATAGAGGACATGGCTTTAGATAGATCCATGTCTCAATTCAAATATCACATGGCCTTTAAAACATGAAAATATTATAGTATTCATTTTTAGACCATGGTATTGTGGTATACAAAAATGTTTTTACACCTAACGTACTAAGACTACTTTTTGAAATTAGAATTCAAAAATGAAAAATGTCAATGGTTCTTGTGAGAATTACTTATCCATGCACTACTAGTTCTTTGAACCTTATTTAGTAGGTGAATAAGCTTTGTTCAAATTCTTTCAATAATTTTACATTGAAGTCAAAAACTTAATGAGGAAAACATAAAATGCTTTATCATCTATTATATTCCCTTAACATTAGATTCTATAGTAATAACTATAATTGATGATTGATAAATAATCTACTTAGACATTCAAAAATGGTTGCTTTCACATTTACTTCACATTATGTATATTTATAAAAATTAATTAATTATATGAAATTTATGCCAAAACAAAAGTAACCTTGAACTTCGATTGAAATGTTGACTTTGAAAGAAATCTAAAATTAAAGCATAAAAAATAGTAAATTAATAGATGTCATAATTGTGATTCACTCAATTTTATTGAAAACAAAAATTGGTGTCCAAATAATATTATGTAAAATGGTTGTGATTTACTTAGTATATTCTTTAATTAATTTATAAAGAGTCATTATTTGATATTCTATCATGAAAAAGGAAATGGTAAATTTATGATATATTTTTTAATAATATTGATGGAGATGGAAATCGGTTTGAATTTATTTATGTGAAAATAAAATAAGTTACACTTATATATGTTATGAATTCTTCCTTCCTTTTTATAATTTAAAAAACACCCAAATAGTAGGATGATAGTTTGAGAAATAACAAAAGACTAAATTCCTCAACTTACATAGAGATATTTTTGAACAACATATTGTATGTTAAATATATATAGAATTTTATTAATATTATAAGAATTTATTTATATAATACATATTAAAATTGTTAAATTATATGTTGGTTCATTATTTTATATACTATAATATTATGTTAACTTAGGGAATTAGCTTTCCACTAAGTGTAATTAGTTTATGCACATGTATGGATAATCTCATTCATCTACATTTATTACCATAATTTTTGGAAAAAACCTTTGATGGAGATAAGAGGGAAAGAGGAAAAAACCTATTATCTTGTATTAATTATTATGTATTATGGATTCAGTATTCAATATTTTATGTTCCTTTGCTTTTTATGTTTGATGTCATGTGTTATGCACCATGGTAATGATTTATTAATGTGATATTAGGTAATGAATATTCATAACTCAAATATGGTTTCATAGATACCTATTTCAATCATTACTTAGACTAGTTTCATTTATTGATTAGATTTGATTAAAAAAAAAAAAATAGACCCTGAGTTGTAGGGGACAATATTGCATTATAAAAGATAAATTTCATCATTTCCTATGAGATCTAGATCCTTCCCTAACTCACCCATGGTATCATTTTTTTCTCAATATTTCATCATTTAATAGTCATTTATCATTATAAACTAGTATTTATATAGGATAGAGTTTTCATTTAGAATCTATAGGACTGTACGAACCATGTAATTGACATAAGTGTTTATGTGGGGTTTAACCATTTTAAAATAGAAAATAAAATTAACAACCTTAAGTAAGATAACTATAAATTATGTAGTTAATACCAAAAGTGGAAATTAACCTACACTAATACCCCTTGAAGTAGATCTTAGTGGGTAGAAGAATTATGTCCCAACAACGAGGCCTAATGACATACCCAAATACAATAAAACTGCCATAAAGTGGATAAAAGGAAAAAACCTATAGGACAAAACTCACCCCATAAAAGAGAGGAAAGAATATAAGGGAGATAAAAATAGAAACTAGAGCATACAACTATATCTAACCATCATGTATCCTATAACATAACTAACAAAAGTGATTGTGGACCAGAAGTAGATGCATTGAAGAGTTGATCAACCTAGAATAATGAATGTGTCATCCCAGTGCCTGATGGATATTCAACCAATTTATGATTCATGTACAAGGATTTTTTTCTCCTCATTCAATGTATGAGGGACAAGTAATCTATGAAATGAAGGACTACATAATTTTGTAAAATTATGAGATAGATTACCTGATGTCTATTGTCTCTTGGACTAGTATAACTTTTCCCTATAATTTATGAAGTAGGATAGGGGTAGGTTGATTAGGGAATAAATCCTCAATATCAAAAAGGTGATAAGGAGATGGCAGAGGTGTGTCCCCATCACTATTATACTCATCTATATATGAAGAGTCATAAATATAATAATTTTTCTCAAACTCACAAATGTTATCAAGTTCAAATGATTATGAAGAAGCAGAATCTAAAGGAGAGTTAGAATCAAAGTCAATTAAGTTATATAGTCATGTTTTATGATTGATCATTACCTGTACCAATATAATATCATATTAAATATTTAGAACATACACTGAATCTAGATTAAGCTCAATTTACATGCCTAGACTAAGGTGATTGATTGGGTAAACTAATAGGATATTAGTCATAAGTGAGGGAATACTTAGAATATTATTGAATGTTCCACCACTCCCTTAAACATACCCTCTCTTGAGAACCTTTTTAGAAGTGTTCTCACTCAATTATATAGATGATATTTCACATAATTCCAAAGAATTAAACTCTATATCTGAAGAAGCCATGTGATGTGAAATATCATAATCAATTACCTATGTAGGAGATAAATGTACACCTAAAACAAGGGACTTTCCCTTTGCTTTCCCTTTGTTCTCTTTTTAATTTTCTTTACCATTGTGATTTGCCTTAGAGGATTCATGGGTTGATGAGTTTTGAACTGTAGAATTAGGGACACTGATATTGTGTTTTTCGAGCATCCTAATTAGTTAATTAATCTATTTATTCAAAAATTTGCTTTTATCATGTTTTCTCAAGTAAAACCCATATTTTATCAAATATTTCTTAGGCTTAGAATATAAGAAGAGGTTTAATTGTTTGATTTTTAGGTACAATGATTTGCATCCTTATCTTCATCCTTTTTTCTATTTATCTCTATTTTTTAAAGCCTTCTCTTTCTTAGAAAGGAGTGCATGAGAATTTGAGGACTTCATTGTTACCATATGTATCAACTCATCTTGATCTTGAGTTAGTTAGGCAATAAATTTATCTAAATATGTCATCTTTCAGGCAGTTTCTAGACTAATTTTTATGGCATGTAAAGTGGACACAAACATAAAATATTATGGGCCCAGTTTATAGCGTATAGATGGAATAAATTGATCATCTTTGTTATCAATTCCACATTATTTTAACTACAAACTCAGAGATTTGAACTTAGTTTATAAATCCTATATTGTGTCAAAGTTACCAGGGATCAAACTAATGAAATCATTCTCTATTTCATGACATCTTATCACATCATGCTTATCAAAGAGTTTTTATAGTGATATCTATACTTCATTTGATGTTTTAGCAGATTCAATGTTAAATTTTAAGTCAGTAGGAATAGACAAACTAAGATAACCATGTTCTTGATCACATTTATTAAGCCACTTTTTTCTCTTCATGTATTATAGGTTCACTTTCCTCAATCATATATATGATATTGAATCCTTACTTTCTTAGAGTGAGTATTTTTCATTCGTGATAATTGAATGTCATAAGAGGAAGAAATGACTAGCCATTCATGATGTAAGAAAAAAAGTTATTTTATAAAGTAAATAATAAATACATAAAAGAAAATAATAAAACACCACATAATACCACTTAGAATTATCAGAGTGACCCTTGCAAATTGAAAATATAATCACGCTTGTATAGACATTAGACACAAATGAGAATGTGTTTTGAGCAATATGTGCATAAGTATGAAAAAACTAGAGGGACATCAAACTAAGCCAATAATATGTCCAAAAGTGTATAATATTTGGTTTGAAAGTATTGTATAGGGCCTAAAATTTCACCAATGTGTATATCATGGAAAAAAAATCACTTTTTAATAAGACAACATTCAAATTTGAGTTACCATTCAAAAGTTATGGCCATTTCAAAACTGGATCCTACATGAAAATTTTGATGGAAAATAATGGTGGAATTATTTTTTATCAATTTTAAAAAAAAATTGAGGCCCCTTCAAGTAAATATTGAAAAATAATTTGAATCAATTTTGTCAAAAATAACTTATGCCTCCATGGATTAAAAATTATACACTTTTGTATTAGAAGAGGTTAATTTCCATATGACTAAGGGCTAAGGGATAAGCTACATGATTCCCTCATTCAACCACACCATATGATAGGGGACTAAGTCTTATTGTGGGTTTTCTCCCCACCTCACTTTTATTGGATGTGATTGATGTTGGAGTGACATCATCTATAAATTATATCTATTTTTTCAAATGAATAGTATCACGCTTCATGGAGTTAGATATGATCTCTTTTAGGTTGTCATCAAGTTTTAGGATTCTTTACATAGCTTTCTAGGTTTTTAACTACTCCTAAAATTGAAAATTTTCATAGATTCTTTAGGTCTCATAAACTCATTGAAGAAAAATGTCAACATTTCATGTTAGGGTCTCACATTAAAGTTACAATTCCCTCTTAAAGTTTTTATAACTTAAAAGAGTTATTTCATTAGGGTTTGAGGCTATAAATTCATTATATTTTACTAATTCTAGAACCGTTGACCTTTCTCGTATCAGAGATATGATTCAAGTGTTTAACCCCTTGCTATAGTCATCATAGTATAGGTAGTGTCGAGGATGTCTATAAATCCTATAGTATAAGTGTTGGTGGAAGTTATCATAGTGTCACGATGAGGTAAATGTCTAATAATTCTAGGTTTGTCCAAAGTTTTGATACTTATAAGAATGTTATAAACTCTTATAATGTCAAGAAGGCTTGAAACTCCCACAATATGCACATAGGTTTGGAAACTCCATGTAGCTCAGAAAATCTAGATCTAGAACACCTATTCAAAAATAGATAAAAACATACTAAATTATTTCTATTGGATAACTTGGTGGGATGGATTTGTGTGAAATCACCAGAAAAGGCCTAAAACCCTTCAAAATGGAGAAAAATTGATTATCAAGAAATTGGACCATCTTTATATCACATCCTAAGGTATTGAAACCTTCTAAATCTAATGTAACTATATTTTTTAAAATTTTAGACTCCATATTAATATTTTGCATCAATTCTAAATAAATGCCACCAAATCTATGAAGAACCAAAAATTCAAGAAGCCCTGTAGGATGCATGCAAGAAAGATCTCATTAAGGATCTTCAAAAATGTAAAAATAAAAATCATATCTGAGTTATGATAACACGTCAGATTACTCCTAGATTTTTGAATATCATAGATTACATGAAATCCATAGAATTGGGCGAGATCAAATACAAAGCAAAATAGATCTTCATAAATTGATTATCTGATTCATTAGCCAAAATTTACAAAGGAGGTACATTATATAGTGAGAAATTAGGTCACCATAAAGGTAAAAAATCAACTCACAATTATAAACCACATTAGGTGAATCTAATTTAATGACCTTACCAGCATTATGTAAGCTAACTAACAACCATGAAGGTAAAATCAAAACTAGCAAAAAGTCTACACTAAAAATATTAAACAAGAAGGATAAAATAATATACGTAAAATGAGAACATAAAATTATGATTCTAGTATTATCACATGTTCATATATTTGATGTTTAGACAAAACAACAACCATTAAAATTATTGTATTCAGTTCAACAGAGCTTCACTACTCTCTATTCACATTTACTGCATAATACAATAATCTTCTTTGTTTTTCTAATGATGCAACATTGTAGACATCATTGCAAAACCCAAGATAGTAGATCAGAGATTCATTAATTACATAAATGAAATCAAATTCTAAATTTATAGGTAAGGGAGATATTTTAAAGAAAAAAAATATTAAAATATTTTATTATTTTCAAGTACTAATAGTTGTTAATTCAAGGTAGACATGATTTTAGTTGTCTTGGACATGTCATCAGGTAGGCAAGATTATAAGTTGGTTTTTCATTGGACAAACATGTAATTAAACACTCCCCCATTAATCGTCACTAAAAATAACATCATTTACTCCTATTAATTGTTGAATATACTAGAAAATATTATCTTATAAAGGTTTTTTACAAATGTTAGAAAACTATTATTCATACTTGTAAAATTCTAGAAAAAATTTACCATTGTTGACTATCTCACAAATACAGTGATATCTCATGTCTATGTGTATATTATGTTTGTGAAATAAATGATTTTTATATAATGATATAGATTAATTATTATCAAACATATTTATATTCACTCCTCTTGACTATGCTATTGACTATGCTCTAAATCCAATAAAACTCTCTTTATCCTAATTACCTGACATGCAGATGATGTGGTTTTAATCTACTATAATTCATTGGTTTAAAGTATAAAAATTATTTATTTTTTAGATGCCCATGATACTGAACCTGATGCAAGATGAAAAATGTAACCATAAGTGTTTTTTATGTCATCAATTCTACCAGCATAATCATTGTCTGTATAACCTATCAGTTTAAAATCTTCAAAATGTGTATATAATATGACAAAGTATTTTATGTTAGTAATGCATATTTATATCATTTTGGATGATTTAAAACGTGATTCTTTTGATGTTTACATAAACCTTAAAATAGGAATCATGCATTACATAATATCAGGTCTTATGATGGTTAAATACATTAGGCTACAAATAATTATTTTTTATAAATTTGGATCAAGATTAGATCATTTGTCCTCTTTTTTGAGTTTTAACCACATAACAACTAGTTTTGTGCATAATTCTTAGTTATCATATTGAATTTTTTTAACAAATCATTAGAATACTTTAATTAACATGTAAAAATTCCTTTTTTGGATTGATTAACCTCTATGCCAAGGAAGTACCTCATTACTCACAAATAAGTCATATAAAATTATGTTTTCATATTTATCTTAAATACATCTATTGAAATGTTTAAAATGAATATTGAATCATCCACATATAAACAAAGTATTAATATTTTACCATAATCATTCATTTTGACTTATAAAGTTAATTCGTGGTTATAATTTTTGAACCCATTATTCACAAAATATGAGTTAATTCTACTATACGAAGCCCTCAGAACTTGTTTGAGTCCATATAAATCCTTTTTCATCTTGTAAACCTTATGTTATTATACCAAAACTTCATATCTAATTGTTTTTTATAATATAATTATTCCTATAGTATTCCATTTAAGAATGGAAATTGAATATCCATTTGTTAGACTACCACGTTGTTTTAAACAGCAATAGCTAACACCATTATAGTATTATCTAATATATCCACTTGTGAAAAAGTATTGTTGTAATAAATTTGGGGTTATTGTTTGAATCCCTTAATAACTATACTTTCTTTTTATTTTTTATTTTTTCCACAAACATTAAATTTGCTCTTATAAATGTATTTTACTCCTATTGTATCCTTTCTTTCAAGAAGAATAAGTAGTTCTAATGTTTGATTTTTTTCAATTGAGTTTATTTCTTCATCCATGGATGTAATCCAATTCCCATTGATTATTCCATCCTTAAAATAAATTTTATTATCTTGGGATAAAAATAAAAACTCACATTTTCAGTTGTTTGAGAATCATCATAAATCTCCTTCAAACTATGTGTCTTACTTGAGGTGACTCCAAAGTGAGACCTTAGTAATGAAAGAGTTGGTTCTAATGATTTATTACTATGATTACTTACTAGAGTACATGTAATTGGAGGTGTAGGTGTCTCGGAAGCAATTGATGAAGAAATTACTTATGGAGTAGAAGTAACATTTTGAGTACCCTTTTATTCATTCTCATTCTCATGTGGAATAGTATCATAAATTGTATTGGTTTTATATATACTCCCATCCCATGTTTATTATTCAATGATGTCTACATCTCTACACATTAGTGGTTTCTTTGTAACTAGATTATACAATTTATACACATTGGAATACTAAATATAACCCACAAATATACATTTATCTCCTCTATCATCCAATTTGTTTCTCACCTCTTTAGGTACTAATGAATATTACACAAACTAAAGCCTCATAAATTATAATCATTATGTTTCTTTCCACTCCAAGATTATTGAATATCAAGATCTAAACTATGCATGTAGCATCTTTAACCCATTATTTGTTTGGTAGATGTTTGGCCTTCATTATGATTTAGGCCATGTCCATGATTGTCCTATTTTTCATTTCTCTTACCCTATTCTGTTGAGGTGTATATCTTGTCATAAATTACTTCTTAATTATATTTTCTTTATAAAAATTTAGAAATTTGTTTGAGAAATACTATCCTCCTTGATCAAATCTCAACACCTTGATATAATGTATGTTTCATGTTTCAACTTTGGCATTAAATTCCTCAAAAATTAAAAATACTTCACACTTGTGTTTCAAAAAGTAAACCCATCTATTTTAGTTGAAAGCATGAATGAAAGTTAAAAAATACAAACTTCCACCAACTAATAGTGTTTGCATTTTTCCACATAATATTGAGTTAGATATCTCAAGTGGAGCTCTTGATCTATACTATTTTCCTATAGGTAATTTTTATCTACGTTTTTTCCATATTATTCATATTTTACATGTTGTTTTTGGCTACTCAATTGATGGAAATCCATTTACCATATTTTTCTTATGAAACAATTGCAAGCCATTAAAATCTATATGACCAAATATTAAATTCTAAATCAAATATTGATTCTTGTATGAAACATTAAAGGCAACTTAAGCAACTATTTGTGTTTGAAAACTTTGAGATTTTGACCCCAAAAACACTTCACTATGAATCTTTAGATGAAACATTTTATTTCATGTCATATACACTTTTTAAATTAATCTATTACATGGGTTTTGGTCCAAAATTAAACATTCATCATGATCAAAGTATACTCTATATCCCTTCACTAATTTACCTATGCTTATAAGGTTATGTTGTAATCCAGGAACATAATACACATCCGGATGTGCTTCTTGTCTCTATGTTTTATTCTAATATTAATTTTTTATTTCCCCATGATTAAAAATCAATTGTAATTTTATAATTTCACCACTAATTTTATTTCACCATCCATGGATGAAAATAATTCCTTATTTTCATATGATTTCTATAACCGCTTTCTAAAAACAAAACATCTTTCCATCTTTCTTAGACTATATTTGCATGTAATTAACATTAAATCTTGATTACTACTACTAAGTTGATTTTATTTATTAAAATTTAATTTTTTTATTTATATCATTTTTTTCCTACATTTGTATGTATAATGGTCAAATTTCTTACAATAGTAACATTGAACAGTTGTTTTTTCATACCTTTCTCCATGAGGTTGGCTATGTGAATGGTTGTTTCCTCTAATTCTTACAATTATGGATAATTTATATGTGGTTGAGACTAGTCTTGTACCATAACAAAGAGTGGTTTATCTTCCTCCTCTAGGTGAATATCTACCTCTTCTTCCATTGTAATTAAACCTTCCTCTCATTGTATTGGTTGTAACATGAGTCTTGAAAACATTTTTAAAAGAAGAACCTCCTGATCAATTTAACCTATGCTCATGAGACAAAAGAGATCCTCATTTATTTAAAAATGTGTTAGTTCCTTAGAATCTCAAATAGTTAACAAAACCAAATTAAACACCATAGGTACACTCCTTAGGATATTTTCCACAACTTTAAAATCTTTAATAGTCTCACCAAGAGACTATGTAGTTTAGAACTCCCATGGCATCAGTGAAAAATGAATGTATTGTTTTAGTTTCATTCATTTGTAGATTTTAAAAATCCTTTCTAATAATTTGTAGTTACATTATTCAAAACTTTATTAACGACATAGTATGCAATCCATAGACTCTCCCATGCTTGTGTTGACATTGTAGTTATCACAACTCAAGGAAAAACTCACACCTTCATGGTTTGCTGAATAAAAAATAAGTATTTTTTGTCCTTTTTATTCTTGTCCTTCAATATATCCTACTATACTTGTGAGATATATTCATACACTTGTTATATCACTGGTTTAGTGAACCCATTTTCAACCAGGTCCCAAACATATTGAAAATAAAACATGGTCTTCATTTTGATACTCTAAAAATCATATTTTTTCCATTGAATAGAGGGATTTCAGATTGATTTATGTTTCCTCTTACACCTACCATGACTAATTTGAAAAAATATAGTTTTCTTCCTTAACTAGCTCTAATGATTGGGTTTTCAAAAACTAATTCTATTTAGCCTTGTTGGATGCTCTACCTAATCTTTGATAAACAATTGATAGAATAAAACTAGATTAGACTTGACTCTAATGAAGACTAGCCTAAGGATGGACACCTTTAGCTAGAGTGTTTTGTAATATATGTTGAATACATATGATTGAATCTTTATGGACTATCTTTGATCCTTACTAACTTGAAATAAAAAGCTTCAATTTTTGCCTTCAACTAAAATACTACATAGGAAGAGGGCAAGTTGGCTAAGTAGGATATGTTTTCCACATTCTAGATTTTGTGTAGATAACAACTTTTACCAATGAGTAAGCTTAACCTTAACTTGATCTTGAGTGAGGCAAACTTTTCATCTTAAGATCTATTAGAGAAGGATATAGGCTCAAGATACTTGCAAATACTCTAATACTAAATGTGGGGTTTAACCATTTAAAAATAGACTGTAAACTTTGTAACCTCAAAGGTGTATGCTATTAAATCATTTATGATAATTGATATAGAAAACATAAAGATAGAATTATCTAAATGAAACTCTTTGAAACATTTACTACAATAAATACGAACACATTTGAAGTATACATGCATGTAAAAGAAATTAAATACTAAATAAGTAGGATAAAATAATATATGTAGAATGAGAACATATAATTTTTATTCTTGTATTATCTTATGTTTAGAAATTTGATGTTTAGACAAAATAACAACCATTAAAATATTTTTATTTAGTTCAGTAGAGCTCCACTACTATGTACTCACATACATAACTTAATACAATAATATTTATTGTTTTTATAGTGATAGAAAGCTCTAGACATCATTATAAAACCTGAAAGAGTAAATCAAATCTTCATTAATGCAATAAATGAAATCACATGCTAAAAATAAAGGCAAAGGAGATAGTTTTATCAAAACAAATATATCCATAGATTTCTTTGTTGTCAAGTAATGCTAGTCAATATTGTAAGGTTGATGGGATTTCAGTTATCTTGGACATGTCATCAAGTAGGTGAGATTATAAGTTGGTTGTCAACTAGACAGACATGTCATTTGATAGTTTAGATCCATCATTTTGTTTTTGTATAATTTGGCATATTTTTAGAATTGTGTTGTGTTGTTATTTTTTCCATCTCTACACCAAGTATGTTTTTATCTACATTGTACCCAATCCTCAAAAGCACTATTTTATCATGCTTCATTTTAATTTTTGATATCCTAGAGATCAGTTTTAGGATGGCCTTTTACATTCTTTCCTTGAAATATTTGTTAAATCATACAACTAAACACTTTAGCAAGCATTTGACCAACCATTAGTATATGTTGGCTAAACCACTCCTACAATCATGTCATGATAATAATACTACATTGGTATTTTTTAGCTCATATTACAACCAATATCCATGAACTCTCTATGGGATCTGGATTGACAAACATAGTTTTACAACTTGACCCTATTTAATGTGCTCCACTTTTCTACTCAAGCCTTGATCTACACTAGGATCCTCAAGACTCATCTAGGAGATAATAAAATATTGTGGTATAGAAAGTGATATTGATGGTATTAATTCTTCAATGTCACAGCTTCTTCTCCCTAATCTTGACATAATCTATTGATGGTGCAGATTAAAATGCTTGATAGGGTAAATCCCTAATTCAAGGTAACTCACCATGGGCTCAACAAGCCCTATTTATTTATTTTGTGAAAATATTGAAGAATTTTTTCTTAAAGGAAATTTTAGATACTAATAGGTTTTGAAAGATAAACAACTTGGTTGAGTTGCCTTCCCTTGTATAATTCATTACTTCATAGGAGGTCAAAGGTCAAATTCTTCCAACTATAACTTTTATTAAATAATTCTTTAAACTAGAATATTTTAAAAAAATGGAGGAAAATTTTAATTGTAAATGTAGATATTATATTGTAAAGGGGAATTATAGAATAAGAGGGAACTGTTTTTGGGAGAAAATTATTTTCCTTAAGGAGGACTATATTAAAGGGGGTTTAAACATCTTTTTTAAATCAAAAATCTATTAGGGGTTTCATTCATTCCATAGGTCCGATATTATAATTCTATGGGGTATTTAATTCTAATTGTTGAGTACCAAAATTTGAGGTTTAATTTAATAGACACATAGATTCCCTCACAAAACCAATTTATTTATTTTACGTGATGTGTACATAAATGCATTGTAGGTTATATTTAATGTATATAGTTTTGTAAGGGCCTTATTCTTTGTGAAAATGTGGAAAAATATTGTAATAATTTTTATACATATTATTTGGTGAACCTAATGTCTGCCCCTCAGGTTTAGATTTCATTTCCACATGTGTATAAAATCCATGTGTATTTTTGTACATATTAGCACACACTTAAGTTGGAAAATGACATGTTATTTTCTAAAATATGCTCAAGGTAGGATGAGATGATCATATTTTTAGAAGAGAATAAGAATATCAAAAAACAAAATTCCATTATCAACACTATTTTTTTTTATAAATACACCCTCATACATTCATTGTACCACCAAATTATATATTTGAAACATCGACTTGACATTTTTGACTTTGATTTAATCTCACCTAGTCCACCTATAGACCTTAGTCCTGCACCTATTGAACTTGATTTGTTAGTTTATTTTCATACTTATATTATTTATAATATTGTATGTTCTATTTTAAAATATATTATTTCTATCTGTTCTCCTTTTTATTATAATATTGATGCATCTATTATTTCACCTCTGATAGACCCCACTTCATATTAACCAACACATGTCCTTAGTTATTTTGAGGATTATACAATTGATTTTGCTTCTTGCATGCTCCATTCAATGAAATTTATTGGTAGATTACTTGGTAAACATTCACACTGTATCTTTTCACCCATTCAACCTGTTAACTGACATTATTTCCATGACATAGGGTTTGATAAAAATATTTGATCTTCATTAGGTCCATTTCAAGACAAAGATCCATTTTGTTTTCACCCTAATCTATGTGAATATATTGATCAACACATGAGGTATATTACACCTTCACTTAGGATTAAGAGTCTTAATATTATTTCAATCAAGCATGATCAACCTAACACACATTTTAATGATTCCTCACATGCACCTTTTGTTTTTTGCAACTACTCACTTTCTAACATCATCATCCACCATCCAAATTCATTTGGTACAAATTTAAAATCACTTTTTTGGAAACATTAGTGTTTTTACGAGGATTATACCAATGTGGTTCCTCCACTATTCAGCCTATTCATCCACACAATGTTTCATTATTTTAGGAGAAACTATCTTTTTAATTATGGAATCTTTTACATATTGATAACATTTTATATTTTATATGCATCATATGGTGGGTTTATTTGTATGATATAATTTTCTAGTTGCACTCAGTTATAAATTTTGATGGAATGTTTGGTCTTTTAGCATTATCTACCATAGTTCATGTGTTATCTATTATTCATATCCTTTTCATCTATTTAGTTACTCTACTCTCCTATCATCATTAGGGAAATCATCCTAAGAGATATTTTATCTATATCTTTGACATCTACTTGACAATTACTAGTCTTATACATCTTGAATTATAACTAAATGGGGAATAAAATTTCCAAATTATCTTTTTCTATACTTCAAGAGGTCTCTTTTAGTTTTATGTTGAGTTATTATAGCGCATATAGTGTCATATCATTTGTGTTATATTAGTGGAATTCATGCAATCATATGTATTTTTGTATCACTCTAGCTAGTCAACAATAGGGGGGTGAGGGGATTTAGATCCTACTTCTTCAAGTGTCATGTCCCTTAGAAACACCTAGTCCACTAAAAATTCTATTTTAGGTAGTGGATCATATTCAATTTGGTTATTATTTTAACCTTTTGACATGTCTAGCAGTCCCGTTTTTGTAAGGAGACTTTCTAGGGAATGTAATGCAAGTTATTTTTAATCAAGCGATGGATCCAAACCACTCCTACATAATTGAGTTCATAGGTTAATTTTGAATACCCTAGGTGTATTTATTTTTTGTGGCCTTCATTCTAATCAGTGTACCTTCTTTAGCATTGTTTTCAAGTATTGACTCATTCACTTTCTTTGAGCGCCTTGCAACATATGTTTGCTCTCTCAAATTTTGATATTGTTACTGGTATTTTGATAGACCCTTATAATGTATCTAATTTTTTGTAGTGTGTACCTATTGTGCATGGGTACATAATAAATCCTAGTTATCATGGCCCATTCTTAGAGAACTATTAGATTTCTCACTTTGTATAGACCTACCTAAGTTTCTAACTTATGGAGTTAAGTTTTACAGTAAGTGTAATTAGTCTGTACACATGTCTATAAATGCTCATTCACCTCACATTTTATACCACAACTTATGCAAGTCACATTTCATGGAACCAAAAGGGAAAGGTAATATTTCTATTTGACAAGATATTTATAACCTCATCTCCATTTCTACATTATATTTTAGATGTCGTATCATGTATTCATTATTTTATATGATGGATTTAGCATTATGAACTCTTTGTTACTCTTACTTTTGTGTTTAATGGCATGTGATTTCCATTATGGTAATGACTTTTTAATGTGATCTTGGGTAATGAGTGTTCATAATTCCAATATTATAATGTTAAGTATATATTTTGGGATACCTTTTTATAGGTTTTATACAAAGACCCCTACTAGGTTATTATGAAGGAATTATCCTTATCCTTCATTAACAAGTTCATGTTCCTTTATGAAGAATAGTTTTTTGATTCATTTAATACTATAAGATATCATAAAATATTATAAATAAAATATTTTTAGAATAGTATATGGTTTTTAAATTTATAAATGAGGTGGCATCAAATTCCATTACATGTAAATAAATTTTAAATAATATTAAGTAAAATTATTTAGAATACACCAAATGCTTGAAATTGGTATTGAGATAAGGTGAAAGGATGACCATGTAAAAATAAAAATCACATCACTAACATCCCAAGCATAACAACCAAGTGAGCTAGATGTTTCAAATTACATTAAAATATCTATTAATCTATATTTTTTTGTCAAAATTATTCTGAACTAAAAGAGCTATACACCTATGAAAATTCATCCTCTTTGAACTACCACAACTAGTTAGACTAATATGTCAGAATCATATACATAATTTATGATATTCTATATTATTCTTAAACATCTATTTTTTATATATCATAAACATCCCATCAAAATTCATGTTCATGACCATGATAGTTCATGTTCATGACCTTGGTAATTTTCTCCTTACTATCACAAATTATTTTGTGTAAGCATTGGCATTGTCCATTATGATGAACATTTTTTTATAGTTATATCTTCTCCAACTTAAGTGTCAAAATGATAATATGTAACTTATTTTTCCATAGTCAATTTATCTACCACAATGTTCTTCTCAATTATTAAGTGTTCTAACCTCACAATTGTCTTCCTTGAGTTTTTGCATAAGGTTTGTGAAAAACTAGTTTTTAGTAAAGAGAGAATTATTTTTTATTGAGTCCAATGATATTTTAACATCTACATGGTTAGAATTATACTGATTTTCCTCACATCTTATCCTTAACAAAATATCTTCTATTTATTTTGTATAACACCCACATGATTAGATTCAGACTAATTTCCCTCACATCTTATCCTTAATAAAATATCTTCTAATTATTTTGTATATTCCGTAGATGTCTTATCAACACCATAGGGAGCACTATAATAATACATAGATATGTGAATTAGGATATGTTTAAAATTGAAAATGCTACTCTGTTCCTCTAATATATATGAAATTAAATCATTTTTAAATCCAATATTTTCTAAGCACTTGATTTTACTATTATAAAATGTATTTTAAATTATCCTTAATCAAATTAGTATGGGGTTCCATGCTAGACTAGGCAATCTAATAGATTTTCATTTCCCAAAAGCCTATAATGACAAGAAGCATCAACTTCTTATTACATTCATGCAATAAATTCAAAACCCCTAGAGTGAGTAATGTCAACATGTTATGATATTTAAATATAAATAATTCACAATGAATTTTTAATCTAAGATTCAAGATTTTTAAGTATTTTTTGTTATGCCAATGAACATGTATCATCTTAATAAACCAAAAAAAATAAAGGATAAAAAATAATGGAGCAAATAAAGAGTAAGTCAAAGTGAAACATCCATTCAAGAAATAAAAAATCCTAGCAGTGGGTAATGATTATGATCTTGAAATATAACTAATTGATTGACAAATTTTAATTTGTGATTCAATATTTTTATGAAATTTTTATTTTCCACATGAACATGTATCATCTTAAGAAATAAAAAAAATTAAAGGATAAAAAATAATCGAATAAATAAATAGTAAATCAAAGTTCATGAAAGTGATGATGTTAGTAAAAATAATCCAACTCAATAAATGAGGCACAATCATTGGTTAAAACATCACATCCAACTAATTGTATATAATTGAGCCAACTAACAAGGATAAGATACTGATAATGGATAAAATACAACATGCAACTCATAAACACATAGATAA
>JARHVA010005165.1:645000-652500 GCA_037957365.1 Torreya grandis
CACCTTAATTTCAGGATATGTCTTGGGTATCCAATTTGGAATTTAGGTATTATATACTCAAGAACAAGATATGGATTAGATATCTAATTGGGTAGGGCATACTCAAGTAGGTAAAGTAGGTATGGCATTATAGAGTAGGTAACATAGGTTGGTAGTAATCAATGTTATATATCTATTACATATGTAACATGATTGAAAACTTAATTTCTCATTCTATCTATCAAGAAATAAGGTTCCATTTCCAAAAATAGAAGCTAAGTAGGTAGGGAATAGTTAGATATGTAGGGAAATAATATGTGCAAGTTGTAGATCATGAAGTAAGCTTCCCTTAATAGCTAAGAATATATTATATAAATTAAAATTAGGTAGGATAATAATGAAGATATATATTAGGAAGCAATCTTCCCTTGCCTAATTAGGTAGGTCATAGCTAAGTCCGTATGCTAAAAACAAATATATCTATCATAAAGTAAGCTTCCCTTTATATATATGCCTTAATCTATAATTAAAATAAAGATATATATTAGGAAGGAAAACTTCCCTTGATAGTTATCCCTTACTCCGTTTTTATCTATTGAGAAGGTAGTCTTCCCTTGATAATATATATTAGGTGAAGTAAAGCCAGGTATCAAGAAGGAAATATTCTATTGCCTTACTTCTTGACATATATTAAGTAGGTAGGTAAAAGGGTGGGAGTATATTTTCATACATACATACATACATACATACATACATACATACATACATACATAGACACATATATATACATATATATATATACATACATATATATATATATATGTATGTATGTATATATATATATATGTATATATACATATACATACATACATATATATATATGTATATACGTATATATATATATATATATATATATATATATATATATATATATATATATATATATATATATATATATATATATATATGTATGTATGTATGTATGTATGTATGTATGTATATATATATGTATGTATATGTGTGTGTGTGTGTATATATATATGTATGTATGTGTGTGTGTGTGTGTGTGTGTCTATATATATATATATATATATGTATATGTATGTATGTATATATATATATATATATGTATATATATATATATATGTATATATATATATATATATATATATATATATATGTATGTATATGTATATATATACACACACACATATATACATATGTGTGTGTGTGTGTGTGTGTGTGTGTGTGTGTGTATACATATACATCTATATATATACATACATACATACATATACATATACATACATACATATATATATATATATATATATATATATATATATATATTGATATTTTGGTTTATAATAATCCTAATATCATAGTTGAGAATCCAAATTTATATTTGTATAAATAGGGCTGACTAGCAAAAAGTTGAGAATTCCAATCCAAACCCCATATTTAACTTCTTGTTTTCTATATACGTCATTTAGAGTTCGTCCATAGTATACCAAATTCCCAAATATATAGATAGGTGATCACCAATATGATATATTTTATTTGATCCAATATCTGTTATAGTGTGTTACCCAAACCAATATATACATAACTTGATCTATGAAGGAATAAAGGGCATAAACCTTAATTTAGTGTATTGAGGAAGGGACAGCTAGATTTTTCACATGGCTCGATGGGCCCTAAAGTCCAAAATAGGGTCTTATTGTACTATGAGTATTCTTTGATCCCCTATAAAAATATATAAAAGAATAACATAGGAATCAGGACCCAACCATAGATATATGGGGGTCACCATTTTGAAGGCCCTACCCTAATATAAAAAATTACCCAGATAATAAAAGGTAATATAAGCTTTCCCTACCTAATTCATCTATGTCAAGGAGTAAGAATAGGGAATATTAAGTTTTTGATATCTAGTTTTTATTCACTGAATAAATTTATCATCCCTAATCACTCCTTATAATACCTTTTTTTTAGGTTTAATGTATTTCATATTGTTTTTTATCATCCCTTCTCACTCTTCTCTCTATATATGTTAGAATCCCCCCTCTCCTTTCAAGATATGGCTTGGTAAATGACCCCTAATTTGAAGTATGTCTTTCAGTTCCCACTAAATATAAAGTAATGGAATGAATAATTGTTTAACATATGGGGTATATAATGTCACTTATATGATATATATTACCCCTATATATAGATATGACAATAATTTTTTATTGTCACTCATCATCCTTAATGACTCACTTGTCAACCCTCATTGTCCCTAATTAATCCCTCAACAAACCTTATCATCCATAGTAACTCCATCATCATCCATCATCATACCTAATCATTTCATATTCATTATTTATCATCCTAATTAATCTTTCATTTACCATATCCATCCCTAATCACTCTTTCCTCATCCTTCATGATCCCTTATTAATTTAGGGGTTCAAAGGAAGAATAGGCATACAAGCCTTATTAAGAGAAAATGACTAATAAAAAAAAGGTATTTAAGATAATATATATTCTTACACATTAATTTTATCTTAATTTATCATAATAATTTATACCTTTATCTAAACTTGGAGATATAAGAAAGGGTGAAAACATGGTTTCTAGACCTTAAAATTAAGTGTACAGAGTGATTTTATTTAATAAATTTTCTTTTATATGTCGTAATACATTTAAAATATTATTGAAATATCAAATTTACCTTCATTAACCTCTCTAAAAACATCCATTTCATTTTTTTGGGGCATTTTCATGTTATGATGATTTTAGTGTTTATAGTGCTCTAAATAAGATTTATTTTAGATCTATAGATTGAGATTTTTTAATGTATTGAGATGTATAATAAAATATTAGTTAAACTAATTTAAAACTTTCTAAAACAACCTAACATATCTCTCCAAAAATTTCCATTGAATTTGAATGGTTCATTTTTAAGTTATAGAAGTTCTAGTACACTAAAACCCTATTTGATAGTGTACAAGCCAAGAACCCTAAATCAAGGGAAATTCAAATTTAAAGATTTTTAATGAAATATTTTTTATTTTGTATCAATATAACATGTATATCAGTCTATTACACTCAATTTTTCGCCATGATGAATATTAAAACGTGAATAAAACAAAATTTTCTTGACTATAAATGTACCTTTCTTTGACGATAACATACATGTGTTGTATTTTGTAACCTGCAAGTGAATAAATGCCTTCTAAAAAGCATAATATCATTTTAAATTAAAAATTTTACTCAATTAAGTGAATTATAATATAAAATTTTGTAATAATAAACTCAAATTAAGCAATATGTCATTATTTTGGTGTAAATTTGTTACATGGTTTAGCCAAAACCCTATTTTCAAAAATTTACATTATTTTATTTAAAATATTCTAAAACATTGGAGTGTATTTATATGTTAAATTTTTTTATCCTCCTCTACATTTAATCCTATCTTCCACCTTCTCTCTCCTTCATTCCAAAACTATTAAAATTTCTTAACTAACTCAAAAACTCACATTATGTCTTTACCTAAGATAACAAATTTTGTTGAGTTTGAAAAGTTTATAAGTGTTTTGACCTTATAATTATTCCAAACAGTTCCTAATAAATTAATTTAAACCATAAAATAATTATAATGACATTTGGTTTCATTAAAATATGATAAATACTCTACAAATTTCATTTACAAATTCAAATATTTAAATAAGTAGTTTTGGCAAAAAAAAGCATTATTAAGCTCAAATGACCAAATTGTGGAATTATAGTGATTATAAAATGATTATAATGCTATAAAAATACCTCATATACTTAATAAAAACAAAAACCAAAAACATATAAAACAAAATGAGTCTTATAATCCTATGCTCCTACATCAAGATCCATGAGTTCAAAAAGTATTCATGAGCTTCTACTCATGAGATCTTCAATGTTGGTCCAAATCAATGACCCATTTATAAATATTTGTATTTTTTTTTTATGTTTATTTTTATCCTATGTAAAAATTTATATCTACCACATTAAAATAAGTAATTTATCTTCTTTTCAATTTCTTTCCCCTGTCCTTGTGAGAGTCTTTTTTCCCAGCTCTAGTTGTTGTAAATGATATCCCTTCTGTATGTCATATTTATAACATTATTGTACCATAATTTTATCACTCTTTATTATTTCCATGTTAATATTAAGACACTCGTCTACTAATTCCATGTCCATACCAACCAGATCTATAACTTATGAAGACAATCTTGTATTATTGCAACAGTTAACTATAGTATCTTCTGTTCTATCTTTTCACTTCACTTCTCATATATAAAAACATACTAAACTGAAATATATTTCTGTATTTCCTTTTCCTTCTCTTCCCTTTTTTTAATATACACATAGAAAAAACACATTAAGGTAATCAATAACTCCCAAAAATACTCTTTCAACCAATTCATCAAGCCTCAAAGACATATTTTTCAACTCTTATTCACTTCTAACATGTTGTTCATGATCTCCAGTGACACCGTGGGTTATCCAAAGCTCCATATAAACCATATTTAATTTTTTATTATCCTCATCTATAACTATTATTTCATCTTCTTTGCATATCTTATATTTTTCTATCATATTCTTTTCTACACTAGATTGTACAACTTATATCACCCATGTTTATTTCATATAAATTTATAAAACTAATTGGTTGTTCTTGTCATTCATTTGAAATTTTTCATAACTTCCATCTTATTTATTTAGATATATCACATCTATTTTATCATTCATGAGATATCCTTCCTCTATGTGTTGCTCAAAACTTTATTACTTTTTATTATTTTTAAAATTGGTTTAGGAATATTTACATGAGAACCTCACTCTCTTGGTTTCCTTAAAGAAAATATTTTTCTCTGAATTCACATGATTTTCTTTTCTAATTTTCAAAATATATTTGAGCTTTTCACATGGAAACTCCTTTAATTGGCTACTTTTATCTAATAATTGTTGTACTTACCTTTTAATGTCTTCATTTTCATTAAGTGTCATTATTTATGATGTTTTATTTGATAAAATAGATCTTAGAATGAAATCCATGGGTTACACTCTTCATTGGTGGGAACTTATTAGGCAACTCATCAACCACTATATCCACATACTCATCCAAAAAATTATGAATTTTCAATGGCAAATCAGTCAACTTAATAGATTTGATCACTATCTTCATCTTAGTATTCAATTCACAAAAAACCTCTTCTTATTTTATCAACTACAATAATTATTTTCCACTCACTAACAACACCATGGTATTGTTTTCAGCTTCACTAGCATATTTGAGTGGTGTCAAAGATGTTTCTTACTATCCTTCTCTAATATATACATGTTACTCTTTCCATCATGTATATCAGTCCTATGAAACTACCAAGGTATACCCAAAAATATGTGTCAAACATACATAGGAATAATGTCACAAAGTTATTAACCCTTATAGATACCAATCTAAAAACCAACCTTACATTATCCCTTTACTAATACTTGATGTCCCTTTTAAGCTAAGACCTTTATATAGTGTAGGATGTATCAATATTTTCAATATAATTTTTTCAACTACTTATAAATAAACCAATTTATATTTACTATCACTACGATTGATAACTTTAAAACACTTACCTTTGGATTTGCATGTAGTCTTAAACAATGTCTTCCCTTGGGATGGTTCCTTCACTTCATTTTTTGGCTTTAAAAATACTCTGTTAATTAATAAACACTCTCCCACTTTAATTTCAACCACATGTTATGGTGATCATACACTTTCCTCCTTTCCTTTAATAAATTTATTATTTCATTCAGTTATTAGATGGTCTATTTTTGGATTCTCAAGACATTCATATGACCTATGCCTATTATACATGTTACATTTGAATTGTTTTCCCAAAAATCCTTCTCCTTTACCTTTTATATATGATCTTATTCATCTATATGAAAAACCACATATTATACTATTGTATTGACCTTTAGAGTTTATTGCTTCTTCATTATGAACCTTCAACTGACTTCTACCACCTTGTTATTCTCTAGATCTAAAATTTCTACCTATTCCTCTAGATTGTCAATCTTGTAAGCTTGTATAATTCTTTACTGTAGTCTTTTACACTCATGTCTTTCTACTTCATATTTTAGAGTTTATAGATCAAGGTTCTCTAGTAGTGTATAGGCATGAATTTTTAATTGAATTTTACTACCATTTTATCCCATGACTTGATTTTATCTTTACCTCTTTTCCTTATTTCATCTTGGACACTATCACACCAAAGATATGCATGTCCATTAAAAATTTTACAAGCAAACTTGACCTTATTATCTTCAACTATTCCTTCAAAACAAAAGTATTTATCCATTCTATCTATCCAATCCACAAGTTCATCAATATTTAGGATGCATCTATATACTATAACCTCTAATTTGAGCTTTGAACCTATCCCTATAACTAATTTAAATAGTATTTATTTCATTCTTTCCTACTAATCTTCAAAAGAAAACATATTATTATGGTTTCTCTTCTCATTCACTCACATCAACTATCACAACACCTCTTCTATGAGCAATTTCTATTTCCTTCAAACATTCTTGTAAAATTCTCATTTCTTCTAGCATTGCTTCTCTTGGTTGTCTTCTTTGATCTCTTTTAGAATAACCTCTAAGTGTTCCTCCTTTAAGTGCCTTTCTTGAAATTTATTTCAATTTTATTTTTTTTAAATTTCTCTTCACTCTTTTCTATAAAATGTCTTTCCCATTAGGTCACCTTTTAAGTATAACCAATCCTCACTCTGCTACTAAAAATAATGTAGGGGTTCAAAGGAAGAAAATTCCTACAATCCTTATTGAGAGGAAATGGATAATAAATAATGAGTATTTAATATAAATAACATTATTCACATTCATTTTTTTGTTAAATTGACTCAAATACTAATATATACCTTTATCCAAACTTGAAAATATAAGAAAAGGAGAAAATACGGTTTCCAGACCTTAAAATTAAGCCTATAGATTGAGTTTATTTAATAAATTTATATGTATATGTCATATTACCTTGAAACAAAATGTAAAACCTCATATTTACTTTAATTCAACTCTCTAAATTGTTTCAATGCATTTTCCATGGGAATTTTCAAATTATGAGGATTTGAGTGTTTCTAATGCTCTAAACAAGGCTTCTTCTAGACCTGAAGATTGATATTTTTGAATAACTAGGTATGTATTCATAAAAAAATTATTGAAACCACTTTTTAAAAATTCAAAACATCCTAACACACTTATCAAAAAAATTATGCAATTTTAAGGGTTCATTTTTAGGTTATAGAAATTTTAGTACACTAAAATATGAATTAACTGTGTACATGCATATTTTTGTATCAATATCCACATGTATTTTCTACTCTACCAATTAGTGTTTCACCTTTAATAGTCTTAAAACTTGAATAAAAAAACTTTTCTTGATTTTAAATGTACCTTTATTTGACTATAACAGACATGCCTTGTATT
>JARHVA010005165.1:657500-712500 GCA_037957365.1 Torreya grandis
TATCAACTTATATGTGAGTAATAGGTTTGGTCCTTCATTTCTTTCATGTAGTTTCAAAAAATGGATGTGATGATTTTAAAGCATTGGGAGAAGATAAAAGGATGGGAAGATAATTTAATTGAATGCCCATTATCATCCTTATAATAAAATAGACATTTTATTAGAGGGGGTATTTATAAAAGTAAAGGAGAATATTAAAATTGCATTATATTTTGAATGTCTTCATAGATGAGGTCTATTAGACATCCATTACAAAGGTAGAGGTCATTTTATGATGTGTTAGTGTTTGTTTATTTTTTTACTTCATGTTGTGTATGTAATCATTCCAATATTAACATTGATTAAATATTAATATTTTTTTATTAATGCAATTATTTTGATATCTTTTATGTGAGCATCAACTGTTTGACTAAATACTTGTGTTTTTATTTTTATTATTAAACTCCTATAACATGAGAGTTAATGGAAATCCTTAAATAGTCTCCCCCTCCTTATGTGTGTACCAGAATAGATGAGGAAGGAGTGATTATGAATGATGAGGGACACTAAAGGAATCATTAATGATTATAACGAATAATGAGGGATAATGAGGGAGTGATTAGGGATTATTAGGGATGATGAGGTATGGTGAGGGTCAATGAAGGAGTGATTAGGGATGATGAGGGATGGTGTGGGTCAATAAAGGAGTGACTAGGGATGATGAGGTATGGTTAGGTCCAATGAGGTTTGAGTGAATAAGGATAATGAGGGAGTGCTTAGAGATGATGAGGGATGGTGAGGGTCAATGAGAGAGTGACTAGGGAGAATGAGGATTAAAGGGAGAATGATTATGAGGGATGAGAGATGAGGAGGAAGTGACTAGGGATGAGAGAGGGATAATGAGCAAGTGAAACTAACACAAAGTGGTCATTTGATATATTTAGGTCATCAATGAGACCTATGATGCCACAATCACACCACTTTGTCTTGAATTCAAAGTGAGTTGTTTTTAAATTTTTATTTTGAAAAACTTGGGGATTATATAAGTTTCAAAAATAAATCTAAAAGGTACACAAAAATAAAAAATGGCTATATGTTTACCCAAAATGGACATCTATTTAAAAAGTTACACCTTAAAATGCCTAACATCAAAACTGAGACCCTTAAAATACTTAAGTACTAACTAGATTGAATTTTGAAAGACTATCTCCCACATCATAAGTCATGTATCTATGATACCAGCTCTAGTAGATGCATAGTGACCCTAAATTATTATATTTAATAGAATAAATTTAATTTATAAATAATATAAAAGTAAAAATATAGATGTAAACTTATAATTGAAATTTATTTTAATAAACCAAACCATTTGTTCCTTCCTATACTTTTTTTTTTATTTTTTCATACAAAATGAAAGGAATAGATACACATTCCTTCCGCATAGCACAAAATATGCACATGCCCCTTCACTTTCTCTATTTGTCTAAGATAACATAAATCATACACATTATGTTTTCACAAAACATATGCATTATGGATAGAGAATCCTAAGCGTAAATTTAAAAAATGCATACATGTTATGGACATAAAACATATGCATTATTTTAATATAGGATCAGGATTATTAATCAGTAATGCATGTGTTATGGTCATAATGTATATGCATTATGGGAAATGTACATGTAATTATCTCCCAACTATGTTCACATACCCTAATACCAAGTATCATTCCACTAATGGGCACATAAAAATCCAAATCTATGTCAAATATATTCTTTATAATATGGATATAAAATTATATAATATTTTACCTACATCAATGAATTAAAAACTATGGATATACAAGGATCCATTCTCTAATCATGATCAAAATCCTCCTCTTAAAGATCAAGGTAATAACTCACAAACTAACCTTGATAATTATATCAATGTCAATAATTAATATGACTTAGTTATTAGACATGTCACTAATAGCCATGTATCTACCACTAATATCAAATCTTGTGGTTATGAAGTTACCACTAGACACACTAAAATCATAGTTTGAAGGGATCCTTTTCCTAGTCCTAAGGATGATATGAAATCATTACATATCTTGATTATATTCCCACTTAGGTATCTATATTGGATATTATTATAGCATCCAATACTCACAAGGACATCTTGAATAAAGATATTCAGGAGTCAAGAGTCCAAACAACATTGACCCATCACAATTCCAATCCCTTTGTAGAACACATGTCCGTTACTAACTATCATATCACCTTTGATGAACATGAGATCTCTATTATGAATTGTTCCATCACATAATCTACCCTTATACATTGAAACATATATCACTAAGCACATAGTGAAATATTTACTTGTAGAAAATGGTTTAAGTTTGATAATCTAGACATTGGATTTGGTTAAAAAATTTGTTTATTTTGAATTGGTCCTAGATTCAAACATCATTACCATAAAGGCCTATGAAAATGCCAACTAAAAATTAACTAAGACTATCTACTTGCCCATAATTTATGGGCCTATCATGCACATAAGACTCCTTCATGTCATTGATCTTGATATCCAATACAACATCCTCCTTAGTCGACCATGGAATAATTCCATGCTATTCATTCAATCTTCAATACATCAATTTATGAAATTTATATAATTAGTTATATAATTCACTATCATTGTTGATCCACAACCCTTATAATTTTATACATAGTTTGAGGTAAAATACTATAAATCTAATCATTTATAAAGGGTGTGGATAATATGAGTTTTAAAATACCTTCTATGTTTCTAAGATTTTCCCTTATCTAATATTCATGTCAATCCCACCTTAAACAATGTTAAGGATCTAATAGCCCATCATGTTGCTAAAATAATGTTTTATAAGCCATGCATCCTTTCAGAGGAAAAGTTAGAAGATTCTAATAATTCTTGGTTGTGCAATGAAGGTTTGACAACATGTTTCAAGAGTAAGGATTATACTATATTAAATCACATGTGTGAGATCATGAAGTACAAAGGTAAAGGACTAGGTCTCCAAAAGAAATAAATCCTTGAACCCCTACCATCTTGTGTAAATAAGGAGTATCATGACATTTGATATAAATTTTTTGATGGTGACCCATATGAATACATTAATGATTTTTTGATGGTGACCCATATGCTCCAAAATTAATAATTTATCCCATCAAACAAAGGTGCCTTATTTGTATAAAACCCTTCATGTGATCCAGCCATTGTGCTTTCCCAAATCTACCTTCAAGCTATTAAACTCTTTTCAAAAGAACCTAATTTGATACCAATTGTTAATCACATGATATACTGAGAAGGGTGTGAATCAGTATATCACATATTTTATAAATCTTTTAATTAATCAAATTATTTTTCTTTAACCACTTGATCCTACATTCAAGATATGCAATAAAATTGAAGCAATAACATGCACCACATAAGTGAGAAAGAGAGAGACACCAAATTTTTACATGGAAACCCAATGTGGGAAACACCACAAAGAATAATCTCAAGTATTTGAATGTGAACCAACTCAAATTACAAATTTTGCAAGCACCAACTTGTAGGATCACCAACACAATAATGATTTGTGAGCACAAACCCACAGGACCACCAACCCCTTTGTTGAGTACCAACACAATAATGATTTATGAGAACCAACCCATAGGAGCACCAACCCCTCTTGTGTATAAAAATATAACTATCTCATAATGTTGCTTTCTCAACAAATGATAGAATACTACTGCATCTCTTTCTTTTCTCTTCTCTCCTCTTGCTCTTAGCTAGATAGAACCATGCACTTACTCACTTGATTGCATATTACAAATGTCTTCCTAAGACTTTATTTATAGATTTCCAAATGACCTTTGGCATTCATCCTTTGTGACCATTCACTCTTCATGGAAAATGGTGCCAAACTTGGATGACCCTTTTAATCCCTATATTTGAAAAGTCACATGGTGACCCTTCATGCACAAATGAATCCTTTCCCTTTTTGTATTTATCTTGGTGACCTTTCAAATTCCTTAAGGTGACTCTTCATGAAAGAATGTGCCATACCCTCTTTTGTCTTCATTTGGTGACTCTTTGAATCCTTCAAGGTGTCCCTTCATAGGAAAATGCATCCTTTCCTTATTTTGTTTTCATCTCATGACTCTTTGACTTCTTCATGGGCCTTGTTTTGAATTTATCCAACAAAAAATATATTCGTTAATATTAAATAACTATTAATACACATTAGCCAAGATATGAATATTAAAAACAACATTAAATGTTATGGAGCCTTTATCACTGACAATGCTAGACCTTTGACATCAATGATAATATTTCTAATGACAATATTTCCAACAAGTTCAATATTAGAGAGATATATTTAAATGTTTTATGAATAATTTTTGTGTAATACATAAAATACAAAATGAGCATTCAATCACAAGAAATGCATGTTTGATGTCACTTTCAGAAAGCTCATATATTCATTATTTATATAATTGGTATTGAGGTTGACTCGATAAATGTTAAGGATATTAAAGAGATGCTTACACCATCTAATCTCAAATAGTTTCACAGTCTATAGGATAAGATTTATGCTATCAAATAATTTATCATGTATTTTGTTGACATGTGTGATACATATACCAATATATAAAGTAATGACATTGTGTTCCATTAGAATAAAAAATGTCAATAGGCCTTCAAATAACTTAAGAAATATCTCGCTAACCTAGGAGTGTTAGTTTTATTGAATTTCAGTAAATGTTTCCTACTTTAGATCTTTGCAATGTAGTTTTCCTTGGGTGCTCTATTGGCATAACATGATGACCACATGATAGAAAATCTTGTATATTACTTGATTATGAATTTTTTGTGATGTTAACTAAAATACACTCCCATAAAAAATACATTCCTAGTTTTTGCCTTCACTTCTCAAAAGTTGCAACACTACATGCTTAACATCAAGACTAAACATATCACCAAAGTCTACCCTCTAAAATATCTCTTGTGTAAATATTATATCACATCTAAGATGGATAATCAAATTATGTTTTTTTACTGAATTTTACTTTGATTTCATGAATTATAAATCCATAAATGGAAATGTATTTAAATATTTGTTCGAAAAGGCACCTTTTCTAGATAAGAAATCATTGACTATTAGAGTGCCAAATTAATCAATCCTATATCTCAATGAATATTTAAAATGGGATGTTTATTTTTATGGATCCTTTAACATACATGGATTAGGTGAAATTATTATTTTATTGACACCTCAAGGCTATCCCATGCCTAAGGATTTCCAAAATGGTTTTCCAAGCACCAATAACATTTCTGTGTATGAAGCCCTTAATGTTGGTCTCAAATTGGCCATTCAATGGAGCATCCAACATTTTCCTATCTTTAGAAATTATAAAGTAGTTATTAAATAGGTTAATGATGAATATTAAAATAAGTATGAATAAGAGTGACATGATGTATTTAGGGTTTTTCCATAGTGATGTAAATTTGGAGTTATAGGATAGGGCGGTAGTTTTTCAACTAAAAGACATGAATACACAACAAAGTGGGGTGACAAAGAAGGGATTAGTGGTGATTTGTTTAATGAGAGAGTTTGATCAATTAGATATGGATTTAGAATTAGTGGTGATCTTTTATAATAGATCCTTGATATATTTTGCATTGATAGGGGTATCCATTCTATTGGTGATAGAGGCATTTAACTATAGGTATGGAGACATACCAGTGGTTTTATTTGTTGACTTGCATAAGTGGATGGCTTTATTGATGGATTCAAGGGAGAATATAGATGCACACCATGTCATCAAAGATAAGGAAGGTAGAAGAAAGGAAGTATCTAGGCTTTTTCTACCAAATTGAAGTAATAGGCTTGATAAAATGTCCAAATAAGAAAAGTAAACAATTAATCACCCATGATACCAATTATTGGTGTGTTCCTTTTCTAGTCACACATTCTCTTTTTGGTTTATAGAGATTGAAGTAGTGATATATCTAAAATAGAGGTTGGAGAACCATTTAAATGCTAGATTTGAATATCAGTGTTTAGTTTACCAGGGTAAGGAATTAAATAATTTTTCCCACTATCTTTTTACTCATTATGAAAAGATTCAGTTGTTTCCATGAATTCTAGATTGCAGGGAGGGATGGTTATTCAAAACATTCCCATAATTCTATACCTTCATCCTTTAAAGATGTAGTTAAAAATACTAACCCCTTTCCAAATGAAAATATCTCTAGCTCTCATGTTTATATTATTGATGAAGTGAAAGAGGTTCCTTCTGTGGAGATAATGAATCAGGTAGTGGATGAATATTTCAACACTCTAACCAAAGAGAAAATCATTTGTAGATTTAATGGTATTTATCCTTCTACAACTACTCTGTATAAATGGGTTAATTAGACATGGTCGAGTCATTATGAAATTTATATGTGCTCTAAAGGGTTTTTCTTTATCCACTTTCATGATCAGTAAAATTAATAAAAATGCATCTCAAAATGCCCTTATTTTTGCGGCATGGTGGGCCTATTCATCACTCCCTAGTTTCTAAATTTCAATCCCTTCACTTTTTCAGTCACTAAGATGCCAGTATGAGTTTATCTTCCTAATTTTCCTCTATATTTTTGGCATGATCATAAGGAAGTGGTGAATGGTTTGGGCTCATTCCTAAAATATAAAAATGATTAAGCTACTACAAGGTTATGAACATATGCTCACATTTGTGTTGATATTAATTTAAGTAAAGGGGTTCTACATAAAGTTGTTTATAAATAATGTAAAACTCAATATATGCATATTCAAGACTATGAGAATACTACTCTTAGATGCCATAATTGTAAACTATTAGGTCATATTTAGGCATATTTTCCTCAATATAATCTTCAGTTAATTAAAAATAAGGGAAGAAAATCCAATTCAAACAAATAGAGTGTGCCAAATCTATCTCTAGTGGTAGAATATTATTTTGATGACACATAAGCACAAGATGAAATAGAATTATAAGGTATCAAGAGAGAGAAAAAAGTGTCTTCTACAAATGGAAAAGCGACCATCAAAGAGGTGATATAAACTATTTAGATTTACCCTATGAAGTAGTGAGTTGAGTGAGTAAAAAGAGGACACAAGTCTGAAATCTTAGACAAAGATAAGGATCTGCTTAAAACTAGAACTTCAAAAATAGAGAATCTAGATAATCAATTTGTTATAGTAAATGATGACCATGAAATATGGTAGGAGGTAAAAATAAAATAGGTTAAAAAGTTAATATAGGTAATATTTTGGATTACTATCCTACAATTTGATGTTTAATACTAGATTTTTGGGTAGTGGTTAAGTTTTTTGTTTATTTTCTTCTAGCCTTATGGTTGTTTGTTGTATTTGTCTCTTTTGGAAAATGGTGTTTTTAACCTAGTTGTGTTATGGTTTTTCATTATTAATATAGGTTAGGATCCCATCAAAATCCATATTTATCTAAAAAAATATTAAACAAATGATGGGAAAATTGTCCCATGCAAGAAAGTGGTTGATAGCTTAAAATAGTACTTTGTACACATCAAGTTTAAACTGATACCCTAGACATGTAATAAATCCATAGATATAATGGTCACCATCAATTCTCTCATTAATATGTCTTAGGATAATTTATAGTGTTATTTATTTATTGAATAACTAATGGTCCATGCATACATTTATGATTCAATAATGGTATGTATGGTGGTATTATGATCAAAGAAATTAATGAAAATAATTTATTTAATGCACCTATTATTTCACCCTCTCTAGCAAAATACTCTATTGTATAGGTTATAATGGGACTCTATTATGTTTTCTAAATTTTTAAGAGGCTAAATTTATGAACAAGGAAGTTCATGATGAAATATATGGTTCATACATTAATGGTTTGGTCCTTGCTAAGAAAATCCTTAGAGAATATTACTACTATCCAACCATGGAAACATATTCATGTCATTATGTTTGGAAGTGTGTAGCCTATCAGAAACATGGGGATCTAATTCGTGTTTCATCTCAAGATTCAAAATCAACCATAACTCTTTTTCCATTATCCACTTGGGGATAGATATCTTTGGAAATATAATACCATCATTTTCTAATATCCATAGACATATCATCACCACCATTGAGTACTTCATTAAATGGGTAGAGGTTATCCCCCTCACCTACATAACTATAAATAAAATATGAAAAAGCATCCTTAATATAGCATATATTGTTATGTAATCCATTCCATCATCCTCACCAATAATGGTAAGTATTTTAGGAACAAATAATTTAAATCCCTTTTTACTCAATTACATGTAAAACATAGTTGGTCCATATCTGATTATCCATAGGGAAAATAAGATTGTTAATGATGTATGCCAATATTAGAGTTTGTAACTTTTTCCTACCTTTTAGACTTACCATAAAAATGTTCATATCCTTAAAGGAGCCACAACATATTCCTTGGTCTTCAAATTAGAATCTATTCTCCAAATGAAGATTAAGCTACCCTCTCTATGTATGTCTTTCTAGAATCTAATTCACAAGGATTTACAAATTATAATTTGTTTATGAGGAAAGGCTCAATACACTTAATCAAGGCATATAAGAATAGTATCTAAAAAAATATAATAAGCATATTAATTTTAGAGAGTTATAAATCAACCACCTCATTCTAAAGGAAAATCAATCCAAGATCAATAAGGACCAAGAAACTAAAGGTAAATTTTTACATAATTTTATGGGTCCTTATGTCATAATTTATGAGTTTGGTTCTGGAACATATAGGTTGGCCACATAAAATGGATGGGATCTTGACCAACATATGAATATAATGCACTTGAATCACTTCCACACCTAGAGGTTAATTCATTGTCTATAATTTCCTTACACTTGGGGATAGATCCATTCCATTCCACGTCCAACATCTCATCCATTTGACTCTATCCATATTCAACCCCCTTAACTTCTTTCCCATTCTGACCTTGGTAACATCTTATAGGAAATTTTAGATTACATCATGGTATCACTAGAAAAGGAAAACTTCTCAACAACACATAACATCTAGGTAATTAGGCATGAACTATGTAGTCCTTATAGATATCCTCTTGAAATCCCTATATCTATTTATCCCCTATTGCTTTCATTTCCCTCTCTATATTTGATTTTTATTTTTCAACTCACCTCTATTCATAAATCAAAAAAATACTAAAAACTAGGAAATCACAGAAATACAAGAATTATAGAAAATATAAACATCCAATAAATGAGTTCTAATTATACTAATCATGTTACCAATCCTTGATCAGCGTTGTAAAAAATCACTCCAAATTCATTAGGATATATCATTTAAAATCACAACCCCTCTCATATATCATTATCTGGGGATCATTTTGAGGCTATTGGAATCATCACTATCTATGCCTTGGGTTGCTCACATTATTTAGGTAAAAACATATTTGTGTTTCTTTGTATTTACATGTTTGTGTGTGTTTTTTTGTATATTATTACTTGTTTCTTTATTTTATTTTATTTTACCTTTTCATTAGTCCTAAAGCATACTATAATAATGTTTTCATGGTTTTCTAAATCATGGTGTGTAAAGTTGTGTGTTATATGAAAAATAAGGTTGTTAAAAAAATAGAATGTCACACAATATTGGTAGTATGCCCTCTTATTCATCATAACTCTAGTGCATCATCTCTATCCAACTAATAATATACCCATAAAAAATGACTTAGTTTACTATCATGAACATAAAATCATTAGAGTTTGCTTATCATAACATCACATAACATAATTTCATATAATAATCTAGAATAATACATATATCCTAACATCAATAACATACAATACATCATATCATATACATCAATCAAAATTCATGAATCCCAACATCCGTAACATCCAATAAAACAAATACGTGTCATCAAAAAATCATAACAAAACCATGAAATAATATTTTGAATCAAAATCATAATTATAATATATAAATCCATTGTCAATATGTATAATGCCCATGAATCATTGTCAAAAATGTGTGTGTGTGTGTGTGTGTGTGTGTGTGTGTGTGTGTGTGTGTGTGTGTGTGTGTGTGTGTGTGTGTGTGTGTGTGTGTGTGTGTGTGTGTGTGTGTGTGTGTGTGTGTGTGTGTGTGTGTATTTGTGTGTGTGTGTGTGTGAAATATCATATACATCCATCTATCTCTATCCAAAAAATAAGATATAAAATCTTCCTTTGTCCCTCTCTTGGTGGAGTCCTCATATGTGAGTTTTGAACTGATTATGTTGAAGGAGTTGTTCATGTGGATTCTACCATCTGCAAAATGGATTACATCCATGAATAATCTATAAATGATGGTGATATTTTATATGTAGACACCATGCCCTCATAAACCCCTTGATAGTATGTTTCCTCCCTCATAATAGTCATATTACAAGAAATGTCTTTATTAGGCCTTAGGTAGTCACAATAGAGTATGTTATATCCCACTCACCCCATGGTCTATGAACATCCCCTTGTATCATTTGTAACTGCACATCTCTAGTCTCTATGGTACCATATTTCATCTCTGTATATTTTATTATTTGCATCACCTTTATTGTGAACCATTCCATCTCTACATTCCAAGTTATGATTTATACATAATTCCCATCACCATATCTTAGAATTGAAATATCTTCATCTACCTAGCATCTATATCTTTTTTGAGTCTATCAATAAAGGCTACATGATATAAATAATGTGGTGGATGTGATGGACCTACCCATCTCCTCCTATGGCCACTGTCACCTCTATGTCTATACCTTTCTAACTCTACCATAAAATCCTAGGTGGTGAGGTAATAGTTAAATGTACCATAAAATAATCTATAACCAATATATGGGACCCTCATCCATGTCCATTGACTCATCTAGCCTATCATAGTAACCCACATACCTATCTTGAAGAATCACTTTACCTCACCCTCTATTATCTTCTATCTTAGGGGAAACCCCTCAAAACATCCCTAATTTTCTATTACAACATCCTTGGCCTCTGTGCAAGAATTTTAACTCTATAGCCTTAGTTGTGACCATCAAGTATCACACTCTTTCACCACTCTATAATATGCCACATCCTTAAACATCCCATAATATACCCTATCCAATACACACTATGCCCCCACTATGGCACCTCTTTTTATACCCAATAAATTACATGTGATATATAAGAATACACTATTTGATGCTAAATTTTCTTAAAATATTATATATTATATAGTGCTCTATGATGAACTCCCATTGATCGATGATAAAATATACAATATCTGAGTAGTTCAATAATTATACATCATCTATCTAGCCAAACAAAATCCACTTATATGATCTATGGATAATATATGTTGCCTATAGTTATTCAAATGTCTATATGTATAAAGTTAGATCTTATATATTCATGTGTTACACACCAACAACTATCTCCCAACCATAGGTGACTAGTTTATCTCTGGTCATCCCTATTTATATTCATAGTACATCTTGAAAAATGTAATGTATTATCATAAACTAGCTCTCACTTTACCTTATGTAATGAAGGAAATCACGTGTGTGTAACTCACTATCCCCTATTTTTGAAATATTTCATAAAGATAGTTCCTCTGACTCATCATATTTAGTTTCATGTTGTGTTCACTATTTTTTAATCAAATTTAGTAGTTAAGGGAATTTTAACCTTAAGTGAGATAAACAAAAACTCAACAAATAGATGATAAGTAAGATAAATAAACATATATGCATCAACTTTCAAACATGGAAGTAATTGATATTTTGAGAAAAAAGACATTCAGAGGTATGATAACATATATGTTATTTGGGAATAAAAAACTATATATGACTGTAATTGAGTGTAGGATTGTATGAGGTGATATTAGATCGAATTGTGTGACTTTTTTGATTGATTCGGATATGGTTGACAAATTTCGACCACAATAACTTGTGCCTTTATCTAGACGGACTGATCTTATTTTTGTTGACTATGAAGTAAACTCAAAAAAATATAAAAATATGAAAGATCACCTATAAATTTATTTTAGCTTATCAAGAGCATACAAACATGCACTATAACTTATGTTTTTGTCTTCTCTTTCCTATTAAAACCCTAAGAATGTCCTGCATAAGAAACCAAATAAAAATCAAATGGATAAATAGGGACAATGGATTTTAGGAGAATAACCAAGATGGCCTTAAAAACCCCTTAGTAAATGAGTGGTACCTATATAGTCCCAAATGGAATCTTAGACTGATGTATTTTTAGCTCTACTATGTGTGAATCTAGGTCATATGCATTGTGAATCTAAATTATCTTCACCTTGTCCCTCTCCTTGGTCCAAGCATGAAATCCAGATGTACATTATAAACTTTAAATCTAAATGTAAGTGTTGTGCTTATTTCTTATGTTTCTCATTATTATGTTTTTGTTAGATAGACAAGTGTTAGATATAAAATGTCTCTTAGGACACTTTAAATAGAATATTTTTAATTTTTAATTTTAAAATCACTATTGTGATTAACTAACTCAAAAATAATAAAATGATCATAGAAAGAGTCCTAAATGAAATGTTCTTTGAAAAAATTACTGAAAGATATACTAAGCCAACACTACTCTTATCAAAATACCAAAAAGCGTGTGTTAGTCAAATCGAGTGGCTTTGTCTAAAATCAATAAAATGGTAGGATAAAAGAGAAATAAAGACCAGGGATCCCTTTGATTCAAGTAATAATTAAAATGGGATAATTATACAGTGATAATTTTAGTGTGAATTATCATAATGAAAGTCATATGATTAAAATCAAGATGCACCAATAGATTCATAATTCAACACTAGGAGCCTTTGGTTACAAAATTCATGAAAATACATAATACTTGTGTTTTCTTGAGCAATTGAGTGTCTACAAGATCACATATCATCATTATTAACTCTTAAGTGTGAAAGGGAAATATTGTGGGATTTAATGCTCAATATGAATATTTGTATGATTATGGGGAAGGGTGATCAATGCGAGTCATCTATTTTCCATCCATTTATCTCATTTTATGTCTTTGTTTATTCTAAACACTCACACAACACATCATACGATATGCCTTTATCATCTTATGTGGTCATATAATATTATAGGTAGGGTTTGTTGAGGTTAAGGATGTGTATGTAATGGTAACATTTCATATATTCTTGTTTCATTTCTTATTATATTAATTTAAAGAATCAAGACACATATTTTTTGTATTTAATGAAACATGTGTGTGGTGTAGATAGGGTCATTATATGTTGGAGTAGGGAAGAAGAGAAAGACGTTGTATAATGTGAATAGGAATAATCTAATGAATGCTATGGAGTCTTCTAAAGAAATTCCTAATAGACTTAAACGATAATTACTAAAAGCTTATTAATTTAATTATTGATTGAACCTATTTGAATGTAGTATTTGTACTATCATCTATAACTTGCACTATTAAAAAATTAACATGGGCTTTATCCAACAAGATTAATTTTGTTTGTTTTATTTTTAAAATTTACAAGATCCTTGTAAAAAATGAATCTAATTTAAAGGAATTGTTTTTAGAATTTTAAATAAAATATAGCTCAAACATACCTTTGTATCTTCATTACCATTATTTTCATCATACAATTGTTGTTATCTTAGACTAGTGTTGGTGTTTAAGGAGAATATTTCTAATTTTTCATTCCCTTATTCAACTATTGTAAAAATCATTTAATTTTTTCATTATATTTTATTTTCTATTTTTTTGTGGGAAATGAACATACCATATGTCCAATGTGAAGTGAAAAACTATTCTAAGAGAATATATGATGTCCTTGATCTATTAATTTTAAAAGATTAATTTGATGTTTTTTGGACATTGATATGCCTACACAAAGATATAGTTAAATTTTATTTATCTATAATAAATTATAGTTCATTATGGAAAACATAATCTCAAATCTTAACTAACATATTTTTTATAGGTAAGTTCATGGATTTGGTGGACAATTTTGTTGACATTTACCATAATGTGTATGCATTATAGACACTACACATATGTGTAATGTCCATAATGCATACACATTATTTAAAACTAGGATTGGGATTATAGAACCTAAATATGTATGCATTATTAGCGAACATAATTCATATGCATTATTTCACATTGCACAAAAAAATACATATTGGAAGGAGTCTTGTTTAGTGAACATAATGTGTTTGTGTTATAGTGCGTAAAAGTTACTTTCACATTGGACCAAAAAAGAAGAAAATATATATTGGAAGGGGTAGATGGTTTATTAAAATAGATTTTAAGTATAAGTGTGTATTTTTATTCCTTCTAATTTACATTAATTATAGTAAATATAATAAATTAGGGTCACTCTACATCTGATAAAGTTGGTCTCACAATTACATGCCTTAAAATGTTGGAGATAGTTTTTAAAAATCCAGTCTAGTTAATACATATGCAATTTTAGTGTCTCAATATTGAACCTCAGTATTTCAAGGCATAACATTTGGAATTGATGTCCATTTTTGGTAAATAGATAATCATTTTTAGATTTGTGTGCCTTTTAAATTACTTATTTCAATATAAAGGAGTCCTAATTTTGTCAAAATTGAATTTTAGATACCACTCACTTTGAATTCAAGATAAAAGGGTGTGACTTGGATAAAGTAAGTAACATTGATGACTTTTTAATATCAAACAATCACTTTATGCTAATTTAACTTTCTCATCATCCCTCCATCATCTATAATTACTTTCTCTTCATCCATTATCATCCATAGTCACTCGCTCCTTATCTATCATGATCAATAATCACTCCCTCATAGACCCTAACCATCCCTCATCATCTCCAATCACTTATTCATCATCCTTAATTACTCCTACCTCATCCCTTATCATCCCTAATCACTCCCTCATGGATCCTTACCATCCCTCACCACCTCTCATTAGTCCCTCATCATCACTAATCACTCCCTCATTGACCTTCACCATCCCTCAACATACCTAATAATTACTTCATCATCCCTTATCATCCCTAATCACTCCATTATCCTCCCTAATTAACCATCATCATCATCCCTACTTATTACCTCCTTATCCCTCCTTGTCCCTCCTCATCCATAATCTCTCCATCTAACACCTTAATAGTGGGTGTAGTAGCTTTCTGCTTGTGCCTAATAGGCTTATGTTCTGATTGTAAATTTTACTCACTCAAAAAATTCCCAAATTAACTCTTATTTCACCTATACTCTTTCACTATAATAATGAATTCATAGATATCATCTAATTATCTAGTGGGATTCAAAAATATATATGGAGAGCCATGCCTAAACTACAAAGAGAGTGTGTATTTAGATCAACAGACTAGAATAAATTGGTAGTAAATCAACCAAAAGGTGGGATGAAATATATATATATATATATATATATATATATATATATATATATATATATATATATATATATATATATATATATATATATATATATATTAGGAATTAAGCATCTAAGAATCCCAATCTTAGGGTTGAGAATCCAAATTTACATCTATATAAATAGGTATTAATAGAGATACGATGATAGCTTATACTTGGGAGATAGTTTTTGGTGTATATCACATGCATATAAAAGACCTATATTTATACATATAGACCTTTGAATATCAATGGGAAATAAATATTGTCTCTAGGTCATATAAGTGGATTCTATTTGGTTGGGTAGATGATGTATAATTATTGTACTACTCAGATATTATATGTTTCATCACTGACTGATGAGAGTCGATCATAGAGAACTACGTAATATACATGTTTCTATGTTACTTTGGTCTATAATTATGTATTATTTCAAATGACATGTAATATTTTTGGTATACAAGGATGTACCATAGATGGGGTGTAGAGTGCATTTGAGAGCAGTTAGGTAAAAATGATGATGCTCTAGTGTATATTATAGGATGATTAGAGGTATGTGGCATATTCTAGAGTGGTGGATGACTATGATGCTTTTCGATCATACCTAACGCCAAGGAGTGAAATTTCTTGCAAAAATGCCAAGGATGTTGTAATAGAGAATAAGGGATAATATGAGGGATTTTCCTTCACATAGACAAAAATAGAGGATGATTCAAAGTGTTTGTTCAAAGATAGGTATGTGGATCACCAATATATGGTGGATGAGGTGGCCAAAATGGAGGATGTTCCCATGTATTTATTATACATTTTTGTGGTGCATGTAACTATTACGTCACCACTTAGGTCTCTAGGGTAGAGGCATACAAGTATAGACATAAAGGTGAGAGTGGCCATAGGAGGAAATTGGTAGGGAATTCACATCCACCACATAAATTAGATTATGTAACCTTGATTGATAGAATACACAAAGAGATAAATTCTAGGGAGATAGAGATAATTGATCTCTAAGTTTTGGTGATGAGACATTAGGCATAAATCATAACTAAAGATGTATAAATGGAATGGATCATACAAAAATTGACCCAAATAATAGAATACTTTAAGAGGAAATATGGAACCATGGTGAGAGATGTGGAGTTTTGAAATGATACAAGGGGATATTCTAATACTCTAAGGTGAGTGGGATATAAAACATTGTATTGTGACTACCTAGGGCCTAGTAAAGGACTCTTTGGAAATGTGACTACTGTGAGGGAAACAGAATAATATAGAGGAATAAATGATGATATGGTGCGTAAATATCAAATAAGACCTTAATTCATAGAGTAATCATAGATGCCATCGGTCTTGAATATGGAATAATAAATATATCTAACTACTTCAACATAATTAGTGCAAACCTCAAATATGAGGAGTCCACCACAAGAGATTCTTCCACAAGAAGGATGCAAGAAGACGTTATCTCTATCATATTTTTATCCTATTTTGTATAAGGTTAATTCAAAGTTTCAATGGTCACCCAAGATAATAATCGAGTGCACAACACCAAAGACCTATAGAAAATTAAAATCATAAAAGATAATTGCACGAGACAAATATAAATGAAAAAATCCAAAATTATCATTAACTTTGGATCATGAATACAAAGGGAGAGATGTACATATATAGGTGGGAGTTAGATTGAAACCCTAGAATCTAGTGAATGTGGGACTAATCTTCCCAAATGACCCAAATGGCCTCTAAGACCCTAATTAAGCATAATGAACTGTGTAGACAAAACCTATAGGATAAAAGTCTAAACCAACACACCCTTTAAGTGTAGCTTAGGTGGTCTAGAGAATTGGATCCCATCAATGAGGCTTGATGAGGTACCTAAGTACATAAAAATATCTCCTAAATTAGAGAAAGGGAGAAAACTCATAGGAAAAACTCCCCTTAAAAAGATAGACATAAAATAAGTGAAGAGGCTATAAACCTCCCCATGAATATGATGTTATTTTGATGTAGAACATACCCAAAAAGATACTATAATTGAATAAACATGCTATCATTGAAGGTTTTGGTAAAGATATCTACAACTTGATCTGAAATAGGCAAAATCCTAAGTCAATGACCTAACCATGAATAAGCTCATAGATAAAATACATGTCAATCCTAATGTGTTTGGTTTCCTAGTGTTGGACTAGATTCCTACATATCTATATGGTACTCTGGTTATCACAATAGATGATGCTATGATGCCTAAAAACAACACCAAACTCAAATAGAATCCCCAAAATCCAAACAACCTTAATATCTACATTAAAAAATCCCATGCACTCTACCTTTATGGATGATATAAAAATAACATTTTGCTTTTTTCTAGACCAACTGATCAAATTAGAACCTAAATAAAAGTTGTAACCTAAACTAGAATTTTGACTATAAGTATCGCCAACCCAATATGAATATGTAAAACCAAGTCAATATCTATGATAAATCTATATTGAATTAAGAATATATAAGAGCCATGAATGTAGTTCAGGATCATCTTAGCTTTTTTCTAATACATCTCATAGGGTTCCTATATCAATTTGGAGACAAGTCCCATTACATATGAAATATCATGCCTGGAATGAGTTAGATAAATGAGGCTACCAAAAATCTATCAATACTAAATGGCATCAACCAAAGGTGTGGATTAATCAGCCTCAAGTTTGAATCCTAATAGAAAGGGAAGTGGAGATGGATTATAATCAACCATCTAAGACTAAGCCAAAATATCATGAGCATACTTTGGCTATGCAAGTGAAATACCTAAATTAGATTACCAAATCTTGATGCCAAAGAAGTATTATAGAAGGCTCAAGTCTATCATGTAAAATATGTCTTATAGAAATATCTTTACCATTACAATAGCTGATGAGTAACTCTAGATAATCAAAACATTATTAACATAAAGGACCAGCATCAGTAAAGAATCATCCTAATATAAACAATATAAATTGGGATCTTAATGACACCTAGTGAAACCTGAAGTAAGGAGGAAGGAAACCATCTTAGCGTACCAAGCCTGAGGGGCATGCTTGAGGCCATAGATGGATTTTCTAACTCTAAAAACTAAGGATGAATCTTTAATAAAACTAGTTTATTATTCCATGTAGCTCTCCTCCTTATGGTCTTTATGAAGAAAGGCACTATTCACATCTATTTGGTGCACATATTTACCATGTACTACATCTATATCTAGTGTGAGTTAGATAAAAGTCATATTTTAAATAGTTACAAAGGTCTCTGAGTAGTCATTGTCAGCTACCTATGAAAAACCCTTGGTGACCAATCGTGCCTTATACTTTTTGACTAACATATGTGTTTTAAACTTGGTTCAACATATCCACTTACATTAAACCATCTTCCTTCCCCTAAGAAGTGAAGTCAAATTCCAAGTGTGATTTTTGATCAAGAAATAATATTATTCTTGCATTAAAATATCCTACTCAAGTATGCCTAAAGCCTCTTAGAATGTCTATATATCTAAAACTAAAGAAAATAAAGCATGTGGACCACTTTGATAATTTTCCTCAGTACATTTATCATCTATTATATTCCCTACCCAAGTGCCTACACTCTGTAGTGTCTACCTAGCCCAAAAGGGATTGAATGTGGGTGAGTCAGTTATTGACTCCTCATCCTCTAAAACATGACTAAAGGTAGATGTATAAGATTCCCCATCACTACCCTCTCTATTATAAGTAGTAGTAGAATAATACTCTTGGTCAAGAACCTAATTTGGATGGTCTAAGTTTGAAGAAGAATCAAGTCTAATTGAATCAAATGAAAGGTAAGAATTGTCAAGTGTTGAGTCTGTGAGACTCTCTTAAAAGTGAACACTTCTCTCTATGAAAAACTCATGTGTGGTTAGATGTAGAAAGTGGTACCATTGAAACCATCTACATAACCTACAAAAATTTAAATCTTAGATTGAGGTTCCATAGATTTAAGTATCTTCTTCAATATATGTGCCATAGTTGGATATCCAAAAACCCTAAGATGCTCAACATCTAGTTTCCTTCCATACCAATCTTCAAAGAGTTTTATCCCTTTCAAAGCTTTGTGAGGAACCCTATTCTAAATATAACAAGTAAAATTGATGGATTTGGCCTAATACATAGGTAACAAGGACTTAGAATTATTCATACAACTAGCCATCTCTTTCAAGGACCTATTTTTGATTTGTGTAACTTTGTTTTATGAGGGACTGTTAGTACCCATCTAGTGCAAATCAATCCCCTCTTTGGTAAAAAATTTCTCAAATACATTTCTAACATATTCTACTACATTTTTTGTTTGAATAACCTTGATGTATTTCTTAGATTGTTTCTCAACAAGTGCCTTGATGTCTTTAAAATATTTGAACACTTCAAAATTTTGCTTTAAAAAGTATACCTATGCATATTTCAAGAAATCATCAATAAAAGTAAGAGTGTAATCAGCCCTTGTAAAACATAGACTAGGAAAATGCCCATATACGTCACTATGGTATAACTCCAATGCTTGTGAATCCTTAAAGTTTTACCTTTGTCAATTTTTTATTTTGGATGCTTTCAAAGAGATCACCCGTGATAAAGTCCTTTAGAGAATTGGACTCTAGGCAAGCCCACGACCATGTCATTTTTTATAAGTTATTCAAGGTGGAAGTAATTAAGGTGGCCAAACCACTCATGCCATAATTTTATAAATCCATTTGAATGAGTCAATAATGCTCTCAAATAATAATCAGGTAAAAAATGTGAGAAGGTGTATGACATGGCTCAGTGATCTGCCCTACCCACTACCACTATAGTAGCACTATACAACTCTCTGATGATAACCAAATTTGGGAAAAACTCAACCCTCATGCCTTTGTTGATATTAGTGACTAGATACACTCATAGGAGATTGGTTGAAAGGGAATGGACACTTAAAACATTATTGAATGTTCCTCTTTCAATTTTAATTTACCCTCTCCCTACAGTAGGTATAAAAGTGTCATCACCCAAACTGGTAGAAGATATGCTACAAGGTTATAAAGAATAAAACTCAAATACTAAAGAGCCCATGTGGTGAGAAACAACTGAGTTAATGACCCTTGAATATGTTTAAACTAGAACTACTACAAAAGCCTTTCACTTTTCCTTCTCTTTCCCATTCCCATTCACTTTAGTAGAAGCTTGGGTAGATGAATTTCGCTTGATGGACTCAGGAACACCTATGTTTTTCTTCTATAGGAGATGAGTTAGGTGATATATCTTCTTCTTTATGAATTTTCATTCATCATTCCCATTTTTATTATATTTGATACACTTAACCTTTTATTTCTTAGGTTTCCCATTAGAAGTGGAGGCTTCAGTGTTGGTTTTAGAAGAGGTTGATTTTATTATTCTCTTGATCCTTATTCTTCTTCTTCTCTTTTTGGAAGTCTTTACTTTCCCGTTCCTAGTAATTAGGGCTTGAGGGTTTTTGGACTTCAATGTTCCCATATGGATCAACTTATCTTTCTCCTTAGTTAAGTTAGTAATGAAAACCTCTAAATAGGGCATTTTCCATGCAGTACCTAAAGAACTTTTATTTGCATGAAAATTAGACATAAAGAATGGATATTCATGAACTAGTTTAGATAGAACAACTTGGTAATATTTATTCATCCCACATTATTTCAACTGCAATCTCACAAACTTAAACTTAGTAAAGAGATCCTAAAGGGTGTCAAAGTTAATAGGATTAGGCTAATGAGTTCATTCTCAATATCTTGACCTCTCATCACATCTTGTTCCACAAATAATTTATCAATAATATTCCATACATTATGAGGCAATTTCATAGGCTCTAAGTGAAATAAAAGATTATGTGCTATAGAAAGACATAATAGCTCATAACATTCATCACTATGGTTATACCACTTAACTATATAGGCCTCTATGTTAGGTTTGGTTTCATTACCCATGGTTGTCCTATACAAACCCTTACTCATTAGAATGATTTTCATCTCAATTTTCCATTTATGATAGTTAAAAGGAGTCAGTGGGTTGATTGAACTTTAATCCATTCATCCAAAAATGAGATTTAGTAATAGTGCAAGTTCAAATTGTTACAAAAATGAAAGTGAAATTAGATTGCAATGAAGGACAAAAAAGCACTATAAACTCCCCTAAACTATGAAATGGTTAACACCCCCAACAAATGTTGTAAATGTATGCTTAAAAGTTGTCAGACTCATCCAATAGTGTGTCTATAAAAATCAATAGATGTGTCAGAAAAGACATATTTTAAAAATAAAAGAGGACATCAAAATCAATCAATAATGTATCCAAGGAACCAAGTATAACATGAGAAAGTAAGAAAATTAATAACACTTTATCTTTAAATGTTTCTAAAAAAATATTGTTTTATAAAAACAATAAAAATATCCACTAACAATGCAAAACATGACCAATCTTCTTATGCATTACTTGTTCACTGAAAGAAAAGTAGCCTATTTTCTCTTGTTTTATATCAAGATATTAAAAAAAAAAGTTTCACATGCTAAAGAAATTAGGGTAAACTTGAATATAATTAGTTTGTTTTGGAAGAAAATTTTAGCAACCATCTCCAAATTATAAGTTTTGCTTTTTTTTTAGTATTATTTACTAAAAACATCGTAAATTTTATATTTATTAGTAAAAATAAAAACCTCAAAATGATATATAAAGATAAGACCAAGACACACCAAACCCAGAAATATGTATATTTGATTCATATGGTTTGAGATAGATAATAGTTTGAATAGGCACATGGAAAATCAGGTGCGAGAATGAAAAATTAGATCTAAACTAGGAAGCCACAAAAAATACAATGTGATAGAAAAAGTGTTTACTCAAGAAAAAAAATCCTTCTTTTAAGGTGTAGTGAATTTGATCAAACTGAAAGAATATTAGATCTCCAAAGATCTTCCATATACCAACAATACAAAGTATGCAAATGTATGGTAAAAAGAATGGATAGATCTTAAAGAAAAAAAATATACATCTATGATCTTGCTTATACAAAAAATCTTAATGTTTCATAGAAATGTTATAGTTGAATAACCATACAAACATTTAGAATGGGTTTTTTTGGTACCATATTAAATTTTGATCCCATTTTAGATAAGGTTAATGTGAACGTGAAATGGTCACATGAGACATGAACTGAGTGCACACCACCAAAGAGTTGTAGCAAATTGAAATCACAAAAGAGAATTTCATGAGACAAATCAAAATAGAAAAATAAAAAATATTCATTGACTTTAAATCATGGATACAAATGGAGAGAGGTACATATATAGGTGGGAGAGAGAGTGAAACCCCACATTCTCATGAATGTGGGACTAATCTTCCCAAATGATCTGAAGGGCCTCTAAGACCCTAAGTAAGCATAATGAATAATGTAGAGAAAACCTGTAGGATAAATTTCTAAACCAACAATCTCTTATTGTGTAGATATTGATAGATGGATGTATATGATTTTGATATATGTAGATGGATACATTATTGACAATGATTCATGGGCATTTTACATATTAATATTCAATTTATATATGATAATTATGATTTTGATTTAGCACATTGTCTCATGGTTTTATTATACTTTTTTTATGGCATATATATGATTTAGTATATGTTATAGATGTTGGGTATTGTGCATTTTAATTTATGTAGATGATATGATGAATTGCATGTTATTGATGTTAGGATCTATGTATCATTGTAGATTATTATATGAAATTATGTTATGTGATATTATGATAAGCTAACACTAGTTATTTTATGTTCATGATTGCAAACTTAGTCATTTTCTATGGGTATATTAATAGTTTAATATGGATGATATGATATAATGATGATGAATACGAGGGAATGTTCCCAATCTTGTGCGACAATTAATTTATTTGAGTAACCTTACTTTTATATAACATAAAACATTATGTACCATGATTTGGAAAATCATGAATACTTTGTTGTGCTATGTTATAGGATTGACGTAGAAATAAAAAACCAAAAAACAAATAAGTAACAACATACAAACAAACACACACAATCATGTAAATACAAATAATCAAATAAGTTGTGTTACCTAAATAAAGTGAAAACCCTAATAAATGGAAAATGATGATATGAATAGTGTCAGAATGTGCCCCAGATAAATATATATGAGAGGGGGTGTTCTTTTAAATGATATATCCCAATGAATTTGGGATGATTTTTTGTAATATTGATCAGGGAATAACAACATGACTAGGATAATAATAACTTATTTGTTAGATGTCTATATTTTATATTATTCTTATATTTTATGGATTTTCTAAGTTTTAGTATTTTTTTGGATTTATGAATAAATGCTAGTTAAAATGGAAAAAATATATAGCAAGGGAAATGAAAGTTATAAGGCATAGTTAGATATATGGATTGAAAGAGAATATCTCCAAGGACTACATAACTAATTTTTTATTACCTAGATGCTATGTTGATTTCATGATGTTGAGAAGTTAACCTTCTATAGTGATAACATGATGTGTTCCATAATTTCCTCCAAGATGTTACAAAGGTTAGAATGGGAAGGAAGATAAGGTAGTTGAATATGGATAGATTAGAAGGGATGAGATGTTGGATGTAAAATGGAATGGATTTACCCCCAAGTGCATAGAACTTATAGATAATGAATTAAACTGTAGAGATGGAAGTGATTTAGGTGAATTATATTTATAAGTTGGTTAAGCCCTTGTCTATTTTATGTGTCCAACGTATATGCTACAGAACCAAAGTCATAAATTATGACATAAGGACCCATAAAATTAGGCTCATATTTATCTTTCTTTTCCTGGTCCTTATTGGTGTTGCTTTATTTTCCTTAAGATTGAGGTTATTGATTATAAACAATCTAAAATTTATTTACTTGTTATAGTTTATATGTAGCCTATTTTGATATGCCTTCAAATGATTAAGTGTGTTGATATTTTCCTCATCAACAATTTTCAATTGGTAATTTCATGTGACTCTATAATGCATATCATCAATTATAATCTACAAGAGCATGCATAGAGAGGGTAGCTTAATCTTGATTTAGAGAATAGATTTAGATATGAAGAGCAAGGTATATGGGGTGGCTCTTGTGGGAATATGAAAACTTATATGGTAAGTCAAAAAGATAGGATAAAGTTGCAAACTATAATTTTGGCATGTGTCATTAATGATTTTATTAAGGATTTTGACAATGTTTTTATTATACACTTTGGCTTGGACATTTTCCTATGGATAATTAGGTGTGTACCATTATGTTTTATATGTAATTGAGTAAAAGGGGATTTCAATTAAATATCCTTAAAATACATAACATTGTTGGGGAGGATCGTTGAATGGATTATGTAATAGCATATGATATATTAAGGATGAATTTCTTGATTTTATTTATACTTATGTACATGATGGGGATAAAATATACCCTTTTAATGAGGTACTCAGTGGTGATGACGATATGTCTATCTCCATTAGATGATGAGGGGATTATCTTCCCAAATAGATTGATCACCCAAGTGGAGAATGGCCAAATAGTTGTGATTTATTATAAATATTGAGATGGTGCATGAATTATATCCCCATGTTTATGATTGGATACCCACTTCTAAATATACTAAAATGCATATGTTTCCATTGTTGTATAGTATTAAATTTTTATAAGGATTTTATTCATAAGGATCAAACCATTAGTATATGCACCACATATTCCATTGTGAACTTCCTTGATTAAACACCTTAATATGTTTCTATTATAACCTCTATGATATAGTGTGCTACCAATGAGGGTGACACAATAAGTGCATTGGATAAGGGAATTTCATTGGTTACCAAAACTATTTAAAGTAATGGTATGATCATGAATGTATGTTTAAATATCATGATACTATGGAGAGTTGATAAAAATAATCTCACATACCATTTTCAAATCATAGATGTCATATGCATGGACGATCAATTATTCACCAAATAACTAGCACTATGAATTACCCTAAGACACATCAATTAGAGAGCCCATGGTGACCATTCCTTCTACTTATTTATTACATGTGTGGAGTAGCGGTTCAAAATTGATATACACAAATTATAATTTTTGGCTATCAACCATGCTTTTGTAGGAGAAAATTTTTATATCTTTGGTTTAATATAAATCAGATGGAATTGTTTTGTATTCAAAGGTGCCTCACTTGGTGTTGAAGCTTATTTTTTATTAATTATCTTCCTTAACAAGTACTTGGTTATAGCCACTATAACCATCTAGAAATGAAAACCTTTTTGAACTAGCCACTAACTATAGTATTTGTTTTCCAAATCTAGGAAAATTTTGGATAATCTATTGAATGGTCACCTTGAGACCAACAATAACGGATTTGTACACATAAATGTTATTGGTGTATGAAAAACCAATTCCAAAATCCTTAGGGATGATATAGCCTTGAGGTGTCAAGAAAATAATTCTTTCCCCTAAGCCATGTGTGTTAAATGATACATAAAATTAAATTTTTCATTATAAATATTCATTGAGATATAGGATTGAATCATCCAAAAATCTAATAGCCAATGATCGCTTATCTGACAAAGGTTCCTCATCATCCTACTAATATTTGAGTACTTGCCCTTTTATGGATTTGTGATTCATGAATTAAATGTAAAATTAACTAATAAACATAGTGAACTTAGACATATTACATGTGTTATCTGATTTGGACAAGATATATTTATAAGGATCAACTTTGGTGATAATTTAAGACATGATGTTAAGCATGTAGTGTCACTACTTTTGAGAAGAGAAGATGACAACTAGGAATTGCTTTTATTATGTGAGTTTATTTTAGCTCACAGAAAAAAAAAGTCCTAATAAAGTATTATACAAGACTTCATATCACATGGTAATCATGTTATGCCAATAGATCACCCAAGGCAAACTATATTTAAGAGATATAAATAAGTAAACATTTAATTGAATTAAGCAAAACTAGCGCTCCTTGGTTAGCAAGAAATTACTTAGTTATTTGAATACATGTTGACATTTATTATTTCAATTGAATACAATTTCTTTATTTAATATATGGGTAAATGTATGACTCCTGACAACCACCTATGTGATAATTAATTTTATTGCATGAATCATACCATCTATACTATGCACCTATTTGACATTAGATTGAGGAAGCATATCTTTAATAGACTTAACCTTCGGTAGGTAACCTCAATTATCCTTATATAAATAATTAATACATGATCTTGACCAAAGTGACACCAAACACACATTTATTAGGATTGATGTCCACTTTGTATTCTCTGTGTCACACAAATATTATGTGGAAAAACTCTAGATGTTTCTCTCTAGTATTGAACATACCTAATATTTCATCCAAATAGTATTTGACTATATCATGCATCATATCATGGAAGATTAAAAGCATGACACATTAATAAGTCACACCTGCATAAGTCCAAAATGCATAAATATAGTAGAACATTCTCTAGGGAGTGGTGAACACTATTTTATGTTAATCTTCATGATTCAAAATTGATTATAACCTAAGAAGCCATCCATTAGTGATAAAATTTTATAACCTACTACTGAGTCAACTATCATGATGATATTGGGTAAAGGTAAGTGATCCATAGGGAAATATTTATTTATGTCTTTGAAATATGTGTAATGTCTGATCCAAATTAGCTTCTTATTTACTGACATAATGTTATATATCCAATTAAAGAATCAATGGGTCTAATGAAGTATAGAATAAAAATATTTCCAAGTTCATCTTTGATAAGGAGAACCAATTTGTAATGCATCTTTCATAATTTATGTTTCATAAGTTTATCATCCATGTGAATAATGAGATGATGCACCACTAGCGATGAGTGCAACCCAAGAATATTATCTTGACATATAGTAGATAATTTGATAAATTATTTCTAGATCATGATCAAGATTTCATGTTCCCCAAGAGTGATTGAATATCCTATTTTTATAACAATAGGTTTATAGTTTATGCTTCGATTGACATTGATACTGTCCTTTATGAGAAATTGAGAACCATTTTTTTAATCATGTTGGTAGAGGTGTAATGTGAAGCTCATCATCCATATAAAACCATTTTGAGAAAGTTTGAGCTCAAGTGGATTGTCCATATGATTCTCTTTAGATTGGGTAAGAGTCAAGTTCCTTATGCATAACACCTAAGGGAGGTTGTCACCAATGAATGTGTATTTATTTTGATTTTTTTGATTATCCTATAGTACCTAAGAGAGGTTTCACTAGTGGAATCTTATTTAGTGATTTTTTGTTTTTCTTATTTGTTGAGATTTTTATGATTAATGATTTCATTCTGATCCCTAAATTAAGTAGATGTGTCAATATTTATTTTTAATACCTTATTAAGATCCCCTCATGGTATGTCAACCTAGATTCCCATAAATTTCATGATTACTTGATCATTTTTTTAAATAACCAAAGGTACCTGATCGTGTTGATCCCATTCAAAAAGGTTAGGGTATTGGAGGGTAGGTTTGATTGTAAGGAAAAAGGCTTAATAAAATATTTTAATATCAACAAGCTCATTAAAGATGCTATAAATGAGCTTGTTTAGATGTATAAATAGTATTCTTAGAAAAACATATAATAAACACTAACATATTCATATGGGACTCCATCATGAAGTTTATATACAATGTCTCAATACTCCTTATTTGCACAAGATGGAAGGCGTTCAAGAATTTCTTAATTTTGGATTCCCATTCCTCTATCATTCTAGTTCATGATCTCACACATGTGATTTACTATAAGGTACTCATTACTCTTAAAACATGTTCTAAAACCTTCATTACACAACTAGGATTTAATGTAATCTTTTATCTTTTCCTCTAAAATGATCCATGCCTTATAAAATATTATTTTATCAAACTAATGGGATATTAATTCCTTACCATTGTTTAAGGTGGGATTGACATGAATCTTAAGAGAAGAGGGAAGTTTAGCCACATAAAAATAATTTTAAAACTCTTATTCTATACACCCATTGTAAATGATCCTAAACTGGGATAAATGAGGTACATTGTTAGATGTTGAGGGGATATTATCAGGATGAATGTAGGGGGATGATTTTGACTTTTTTGTTCATCCTAGTTTATATATTTTGGAAATAAATTTAGTGGTCGTGAAATGTTTAGATTTATGATATTTCACCTCCAAGTATTTTTAATATTTTAAGGGCTATGGATAAATAGTGATAGTGGATTCTATAAATAACTATGGATATTTGATGAATTGATGGAGTGTGTATTGAACATCTAGCATGGCATGAGTCCCTGGTTGATCAACGAGGATGTTTTATGGGAGTTCAAGATCAATGACTTGAAGGAGTGATTTTTGCATGATAGGCCCCTCCATGATAGGTAGAAGATAGTCTCAACTAATTCTTGGTTAGAATTTTCATAGACCTTGATGATAATGGTGTTTAATGTTTAACCAACTTTAATTTAAAAATTATCATACCCAGACCATTATCTATGAGTACCTACTTAACTATGTGCTTAGTGATATACAATTCAATGTATAAATAAAAATTGTTTGATAAACTTGATAAGAGGGATATTATGTTCAACAAAGGTGAGATGATGGTTAGTTGAGGATAAATGTTTCATAAGGGCTTAGAATTGTGATGGGTCAATGTTATTTTGAATCTTGTCTCCCAAATAACTTTATTCAACATGTCCTTGTGAGTAGTGGATGCTCTGATAATATACAATATAGATAACTAAGAAAGATTCTCATAAATATTTTAAATGATGCCATATCATCCTTTTGACTAGGAAAAGTATCCCTTCAGACTATGATTTTAGTGTGTATAGTGGTAACTGCACAACCACAAGCTTTGATATTAATAGTGGCTACATGGATGTCTGTGACATGTCCAACCACAAAGTCATGAATGATTCAATTTTTGATAATTGAAATGGTTAGTTTGTGAGTTATTACCTCAATATATTGGACTAGGATTATGATCATAATTAGATAATTGATCATTGTACATCCCTAGTTGTTGATTCATTGATTTAGGGGAATTACTATCTAATTCGATATCTCCATGGTCAAGAAAACATTTGACATAGATTTTGAGTTTCATGTACTGATCAGTAGAATGAAAATTGATCTTAGGGTATGAGCATGGATTTAGGGTACAATTATGTGGACATTTCCCATAAATAATACACGTTATGACCATAACATGTATTCATTATTTGAATTTAGGTTTAAGATTCATAAGCCATAATGCGTACACATTATGGAAATATAATGCATAAATTTTATGAACTCATAACATGTACGTGTTATGTTTTCATAGATAAAAAGATAAATTTAAGGGGAATGCATTTATTTTGTGTTATGTGGGAGGAACACCTAGATGTTACTTTCACATTTTACCAAAAAAATAAAAAAATCTATAGAAAGGAGAAGTTGGTTTAGCTAACTAAAATTATTGTCAAGTATAGGGAATATAAAAGTATAAATATAAATTTAAACTTATAATTTAAATCTATTTTAGTAAATATAAAAAATTAGGGTTACTATACATTTCATATAGTTAGTCTCAAAACTGCATACCTTATGATATGGGAGATTTTTTTCAAAATCCAATCTAGTCAATACTTAGGTATTTTTAGGGTCTCAATATTGAACTGAAAGATTTTAGGGCATAAATTTCATAATAGATGTCCATTTTTAGTAAACATATAATCATTTTTTATGTTTTTTTACCTTCTTGATTGATTTTTGGTATTTATAAGAGTTTCAAGATTGTCAAAATTGAATTTTACAAATAACTCAATTTAAATTCAAGCCAAAGTGGTCTAATTAGGGCATCATAGGTCATATTGGTGACCTATGCATATCAAAATACCAATTTTTATTAATTTCACTTGATCATCATCCCTACATCATCCCTAATCACTTATTCCTCATCCCTCATCATCCCTAGTCACTCTCTTCTCATTCATAATTATCCCTAGTCACTTACGCATTGACTCTCTCCATCCCTCATCATCCATAATCACTCCCTAGTTAACCTCAATATCCTTCATCATCCCTAATCATTACTTCATCATCCCTCATCATCCATAATTACTCACTCCTTATCCATCATCACCCCTAATCATTCCCTCATTCACCTTCACCATCCTTCATCATCACTAAACACTCCCTCATTTTACCTAATCACTCCATTATTGACACTCACCATCTCTCATAATCATTAATCACTACTTCATCATGTCTCATCATTATTAATTACTCATTCCTCATCCCTAATCACTCCCTCATGAACCCTCACCATGCTTTATCATCCCTATTCACTACATCATTGACCTTAATTATCTCTTATCATCCCTAATGACTCCCTTATCATCCCTCATCATCCCTACTCACTCCCTCCTGATAATCATATTACATATATGAGGAAGGGGGATTCCATTTTAGGCCTTTCAGTAACTCCTATGTTTCATGGATTCAATAACAAAAATAGACACACATTCATTTCATCAAAAAGTTGATGTACATATAAAAAAGATCAAAATACTTGCATTAATACAAAAAATTTAGATTTTATCAATTCCACTATTGTTCTTATTACATACATAACATGGATAAAAATAATAGATGAACACCTACATATCATACTATGACCTTTGTCTTTATAATAGTAGTCTATCAGGGCTCCTAATGAAGACATTCGAAATATAATGTGATTCATGTCTTCTCCTTTATTTTTCAAGATGACACCTCCAATGAAATGTGTATTTTTTTTATAAGAATGAGAGTGGGAATTGAATGAAATTATCCTCCCATCCATTTATTATCTCCCAATGCTTTAAGATCATCACATGTATTTTCCAAATCTACATGACACAATGAAAAGACAAAACCCGTTACTCACATATGGGTGGTTCAAATCCAATTATACACAAATCATAATAAAAGATAATTATTATGTTTTTAAATAGAAAATAAAATTGGGGTTTTAATTATTAAACATAATATATGTTTATCAAGTTTCATCTAGGTGATAAGAGCCAATCTGAATAAGCATGAGACCAATCCATTATAGACAATGCATAGTATTGCATCAAAACCTTTTCCTTTCTCATGAATCCATCGAGATTTACATAATTGATTTACCATTGTGAAAAATATTACATGTATATAAGACATTTGTAGGCTTTCAAACTTCAAACAACACATTCAAATACCATGTTAAATCACCATGAGTCAGTCATGGCTTACCTTACTTAATACCATTGTGTGAAACAACTTAACATGTTTAAGGCATATTATGGAATTAAGATTAGATCAATCACTAATTGAAGACTTATCTTTGAGCATATAATTATATAGGTGTTTAGTCCTAATAGCACAATCAATTATTACTTAAATCCTCGATAAACTCCATTAAAGGAAAAAATATTATCACCAAAGGAGATAAAACAAGGATCTTATAATACTTATGCAGGCTTCACCATTTCAATTACCACTATCAAGTAACACAAAAGGTATTTATGGACCCATGCAAGTTTTTTTTGTGAATAACATTGTGGATTATGTAAAACACACAAGTCCACAAAGAAAATTCTAATTTCCAATGGAGTAAATATGACTCAGATAGCATGGGAAGTGAATAAAATTTTTCACCAAGATCAAATCAGTTAATGAAATCTAAATAAAAAAAGCATAAGTCACAATGTCTCACCAAAGAGTAAACTAGACAACATAAAAGGGGGAGTTTTTTAACCAAAACTCTAAGACAGCCACAATTGTGAACTAATGAATTTTGAAATCTAAAAATTCAAGCACAAACATGATTAATCCATGAGTAGAATGGCCAATATGGACATAAAATAAGTAACTTATCCCAACAGAGCACACTAAAATGAAGATAAAGAAGCAAAAAGAAAAAGAAAAATGCACTCTATTTTTTGTGATGTAATATTTTTCAATACCATGTATTCTCATACATCACCTCCTCATCTTTAATCACTCCATCCAATACCTTGATGGGGGTTGAAGTATCTTCCTAATTGTGTTTTATTAACTTATGTTTCAATTCAAATTTTTACTCACTCAAATAAGGCCCAAAGAAAATCTTCTTTCACTCATCCTCTTTTACATAAATAATGAACTAGAATATATCATCTAATTTTCTGGTGGGATTAAAATATCTACATGAAAAACCATGCGTAACCATGGAGAAAAAGTGTATCAAGAGCACCATGCCACAATAAATAGGTAGGAATGTCACAAAAGGATGTGACAAAATTTTATTAATTACATATATAGATTAGGATTTGGGCATCTAAGAATCATGATCCTAGAGTTGAAAAGAAATATATATATATATATATATATATATATATATATATATATATATATATATATATATATATATATATATATAGGTGCGCACACACACACACACACACACACACACACACACACACACGAGACTAGTTGGTAATCTCAATCCCAAGTCCATGGTTGACTTCACATTTTCTCTATATGTCATTGAGAGTATGTCCATAGTAGACCAAATTACCAAATAGATATATATTCAGTGAACAATCTTATATATGTCTTTCCTAACCTAACTTGATATATACCCAACCTGATCTGACACAATAATATAAATGTTACACCAAAAATTATTAGATGATATCTCTGAGTTCCTTTTCTAAGTGAAATAGTATTAATGAAATAATAGTTTCCTTATGTATTATTTGAGTGAGAAAATTTTAGATTTGGAACATAAACCAATCAGGAAAAAGAGAGAATCCATTGTACCCACTATCAAGGTATTAGATAGAGTGATTACATATGAGGTTACAATGAATAGGAATGATGAGGTATTATGAGTGATTCATTGGGGATGATGAGGGCTAGTGAAGGTCGATGAGGAAGTGATTAAGGACAATAAGGTAGTGCTTATAGATGGCGAGGTATGCTGAGGGCCAATGAGGATGAGGAGGGAGTGATTCTGTATTATGAGGGATAAGGGGGAATGATTAAGGATTATGAGTAATGATGAAGGAGTGATTAAGGATAGTGAGGGATGGTTATGTTCAATGAGGGATTGATTAAGGATGATGACATATGGTGAGGGCCAATAAAGGAGTGATTAGGGATAGCGAGGGATAAGGAAGAAATGACTATGGATTATTAGGGATAAGGAGGGAGTGATTATGGATGATGATGGAGTAATTAGGGTAGAGGGATTAGGGATGATAAGGGATGGTGAGGGTTAATGAAGAAGTGATTAGGGATGATTACATAGTGATTAAAGATGATGACAGATGCTTGGATTAAAATAATATGACAATCATTATTAGTATAAGTGTAAACAAAAAAATAATTTGCTAAATATATTCCTTATAATGGCCTCATTTTTGGTATTAAAAAATGGGTTATATTCAATATTGATGTTTTACTCAAAAAATATACCATTCCTGCATATTATATTGAAAAAATGGAGAGGGTTATTAATTTATTCATTTTTTATAAATTAAAGACAAAAATTAGGACCAATAGTTGAACTACAAATTTATACCACCTGACACTATTCAATACATATGCAACATCATTAACTAATTGTTATATTTTTATTATCGTACTACATTTGTTAGAGAATAACAATAGGTCAAAATGTCGATAGAGATCCAAGAAAATATAATTCATATTGTGAGCATGGCCAAATTTGAGTCAACAAAACTAGGTGAAATCTTTAAACAATAATTTTATATTTGTTAATAAAAAATTATACCTTTACAATGTGAATTCAGTCTAGAAGAGTTTAATCATAGTTTAAACCTAAAGACCAAACCTATAGATCACCAAATAATAAACATACTATATTACTATCTTAAGCATGTGAAATTACATTCACAAGAAACCATTTTGAGGTCAAGTCAAGATCATAGGTATTCAAGGATTTTAATTGATGTAAGTAGTGCATATGGGAAGTAAAACATGTTACTAGAGAAATTTAAACATAATATCTCAAGTAGAGTTTCATATACATCCTAAAGTGGTATAAGGACAAACCTACATAATAAATGACTCCACCAAATCATTTTCTTGTTTTCATTATTCTATATTCTAAAGATCTTTCTCCCAAATAACAAACTCTCTCAAAAATTGGTCACAAAGTTTAATTTTTTCCTTAAACCCATATATCCCTCTCTATTTTACATGATATATCTGTTCTAATTAGTATTATCTTTGTCATCTTTTCTTCATTTCTATATTTATTTCTCATAACATGCAAACATTCTACTTTCCATTTTGAGCTATCTACAAACTCATTGAAGTTAAAGTTCAAACTACCATCTAAATTTAATTGAATATAGTCTTCTTTTCACATGACAAGTGGATTTATGATGTTTTATGGTTATTAATAAATAGTGGTTGATCCTTATAATAGCATCCTCACCACATTATCTGCCATTTCTCCCCATTCAACTCACCTTTAACCTAATTCATTGGACATTTATTTGTAGTCACATGACACTTTTTTTATATTTTATTTACCATTGAGTAGGTGGTTTTTATTATTGATTATAAGTTGATTTTTTTAAAGAGTTAAGAGATGATTTATTTTTTCATGGTTGACCAATTGATATTAAAACTTATAACTTGTTTTTAAAATTAATTAAGGAGTTATCCCTCTAGTTACATGGCTTGGCATGTAAGCAAGGGTTGAAAGACAACCAAAAATACATGCTTATGCACTATTCTATCTATACAAAATAAAATTATAGTCATAGTAATTTTATTACTTTTAGAAGACTATTAAATCAATACTACTTATTATTACATTATCCTCTCATAGTTTAATAGGTTTATAATATAGATTGGGTTAGTAACTCTAAACTAATAATAACATTGATAACCATTCTTATGGATTCAAAAATACTATGGCTACACATCACATACCACTTCTCCCAAAAATATAGTTATGATGGGGTAGCAAGGTTAATGGATAATGACTAGCTACTCTAATGGTATTCAAACCTTATTCAATTAATTTCATAGAATAATGGTGTTGCTTTGTGTTTAAATTCAAAAATCAAAATATTTTATACAAAACATAGCAATCTTAAAAACACAAGAAATGCTCAACAAATAAAATCACATTAAAACAAGACTAGTTATTAAAATCTAAAGTCTACCCATTTTTAGGTGATACTAAAGGTTTTAAAACTATTTTTACTATCAAAAAAAAATTCAAAAAATTTATACATAACATTAGCTTTATTTACATCATTAATGCATTATCTCTCTCTCCTTGATGATATCATCCATTCTATAGGGGAAAGTAAAGTATTATAGTCACACACTCAACACAACTAAATGAGTGGTCAAACTAGGTTAAGATATAAAAATAATATGACAATTATTATCTATATAAACATCAAATTAATTTTCTAAAAATAAAACTTATATAATATTATATTGAGGGGTGAGGAGGGAGGGATTAGGGATTATTAGGGAGGGTGAAGGATTGATTCAAGATGATGACGAATAATGAATCATTTATTAGAGATGATGAGGGATGATGAATATCAATGAGGAAGTGATTAGGAATGATGAAGGAGTGATTAGAGATGATGAACGATGGTGGGGGTCAATGAGGGAGTGATCACAGACAATGAGGAAAGAATGATGACAGGTGACAATGGATGGGGAGAAATTGATTAGGGATGAGGAAGGATGATGAGTAATTGAAATTAACACAAAGTGATCATTTGATGTACACATATCATCAATATAGGATCATTCTCTATCATTAGTCTCACTTCTTATCAATAGTCTCCCAACTTAGATAAAGGGAGAGGTCCTAATCAACTATACAATGGGATATGCATCTAGATATAGGACACACATGTTGATTATAACTATTTCATTAAGATTTAAATACCATCTAGATAGAGGGCCAAGTTTATAACATCCAATTTATATAATTGTAAATGTAGGATACTTGTTTCTATCAATATATTCATTTTCTTTGAAATAAAATTATAAAAAGAAAACTATCCTAGGAAGACATTTCACCTGATTTGGTTTGTTCCCTCTTAGTTATAAATATCAAAAATCACAAAATAATGGGCATGGATATGGAATATGACCTTCTCATTCTAATCAAAATCAAACATAGCCTAATGTCTTCAAGTCTGTGGATTTATGACATGACCCACAGGAGGGGTATAAATATGGCTATTTATCAAATCTATACATACTATCGTCAATCCAAAAAATACCATACCCCATACATATTTACCTATTTTTTGACCCCTATCTCTTTAAACATTATCATTGTTCACCTTTACCTCCCCCACCTTGACTAACAATATCTAGGTGAATAACAACTACCCATCTATATAGAATCCCGTTATTTAATAAAAATCACCTCATTCTGAGATAGATGGGCATATGACACATTATATATCCAATATTCCCACAAAACCACACTTATATTAATGGAATGACATTTAGCATAACCTTATATTATAGTATAGTTATAGTCACCACCTATGAACTGCATGTAGTCATAGTCACCGTTCATGAACTATTTGTTACGTTTATAGTTAAGTTACTAGTGTTACCCTTCCCATAGAGTCATGTTACCCATATATTCATGACACTATTCAGTCTATAGTGAAAAAATAAATCTACAAATTTAGTCTAGTCATGTTATGTGAAAAGGGTCTCCCAAAGGTAAAGGTGAACTAGAAAATTGAATATAGTCCACCTAAAGGGTGAGGTGTGGAGGAGGGTAGATAAAAGACACCTTATGTCCAGTTTGACTTTAATACCCTAGGGACAAATAAGACTGAAAATAAGTCCTCTGAATGGGGCCAATTAATGTATTAATATAGGTGAACATTCTTACTAAATAGTTGATAGACTAGAGAACTATCCCCTATGAAGTAATGAAGTCGGTAAACTAGAGTGCTACCCTATCCGTGTAGTTTAAGTTGGCCTGACTAAGACTAGTAATGTAGGAAGGTCATAAAAATAGGGATGGTCAGATATATGAACATGGTTGGGATAAATGAATATATAATTTATATAGATCAGATGGGGAGATGAATAATGAAATTAAACTCTAATTAAATTAGAAATAGTCATCTCAGACAATAAGGGATGATGAAGCTATGATTAATGATGATGAGGGATGTTGAGGGTTAGTGAGGGAGTGCTTAGGTACAATTAGGGAGTGATTAGATATGGTGAGGGATGGTGAGAGTTAATGAGAGAGTGGTTAGGGATGATGAGGGATGAAGAAAGAGTGATTAGGGATGATGAATTAATGATTATGGATGATAAATAATGGTGAGGAATAATGAGGGAGTGATTACTAATGTTGAGAGATGGTGAGAATCAATGAGGGAGTTATTAGGGATGATGAATGAATGATTAGAGATGATGAGGGATTATTAGGGATGAGGGGAAGTGATTAAATATGGTGAGTGTCAATGAGGGAGTGATTAAGGATGATTAAAAAGTTATTAGATATGATGAAGGATGGTGAGGGTTAATTTTACATGATTAGGGATTATAAGGGACAATGAATGGGTGATGAGGGATGATGACGGATAGTGAGGGTGAATGAAGGAGTGATTGAGGATGATAAGGGTCAATGAAGAAGTGATTATGGATAATTAGGGATGATGATTGAGTCATTAGGGATCATGAGGGAGTGATTTGGATAATGAAGGATGATTGAGTGATTAAAAATGATGAGGCATAATGAAGGTCAACAAGGGAGTTATTAGAGGCAATGAGGTAGTGATTAGATATGATGAGGGATGGTTAGGGTTAATGAGGGCGTGATTATAGACAATGAGTAATCAAGAGATAATGATTAAGGTTAATGAGGAATGAGGAAGAAATGACTAGGGATGAGGGAGGGATGAGGGAGGGATTATGAGTAAGTGAAATTAATAGAAAGTGATCTTTCATTGTTTACAAGTCATAAATGTGACCAATGATACCCTAATCACACCACTTTGGATTAATTTTAAAGTGACTAGTTTGTAAACTTAAATTTTGACAAACCTAAGACTTCTAAAAATGTCATGAAGTAATATGAAAGCAACAAAAAAAAAGAGATGTCAATTGTAATTGTTATGCCCTAAAATCCTTAGGTTCAATACTGAGACCTTGAAAAATGCCTAAGTACTTATCAAATTATATTTTGAAAAATTATCTTCTACATCGTAAGGTGTAAAAATTTGAGACTAACTCTATAAGATGTAGTGTGACCCTAATTTATTATATTTACTAAAATAAATTTAAATTATAAGGAATATAAATATAACTTATACTCAGCATTTATTTCAGTAAGTAACCCACATTACATCCCCACCTTCTAATGCATCCCGCTTTTTTATTTTATCCACTCATGACTTCACTATACCACAATGCTTACATGTTATTACCACTAGACTTAGTGGTGATAATGCATACACGTTACATAGATAATGTGTAAGTGGCTGGTTATTTTGCATTTATAATGTGCATGTTTTTTAAATTTAAATTTGTACATGCAATAACATGTATGTGCTATGGTGAGTTTGAATTCAAAAACCCAATTTTTTTGGCCCATAAATGGCTTGGATTATTGAGCTAAAGGCTTGGACCTATAAATAAATAGCCCAATCAAAGAGTTTTGAGAAAGAACAATAAAACTCAATTTTGATCACCAATTACACTATGAATTTAAATGATACAATTAATAAAATTATTACCATGATGATGTTCATGTTCTCCCCTTTCCAAATATACTTTTTTTTAGACTATTTGAAGGTTTTTCTCCATTTTGATTTGTAGCTATAGTTTTATTAGGCCACTACATGCTGCAAATATACATTCATATATATCTTTGCATATAATTTTATTCATTAATCTAAATTTAAAAAAAAATGGTTACAAACAAGGCTTAGTTATATGCACATTAAAAAAAAACTAGTTTTCATTTTTTAGAGGTAGTTAGGTGGAGCCACACCGATAGCTATCCATTTTTTTGTTAGCTTTAGAAATCTATTTACTTGTAAAATTAATAAAAAAAACTATACATAAAAAAAATAGAGGTTACAATATCTATGATCTTATCTAAGGTTTTACTAAATTAATTTAAACAATATTAAATGATGCTCAAAAAATGAGATTCCACATGGTTGACTATCTACATTATTTAAAAAAAAAAAAAAAAGAGTTTCTCAAAAAATGAGGTCTAAATTTTATATGTTTGACATAGTTATACTTAACCATTTTATAATAAAATTGGTGTCTTAGAAACTAGACTCAATATTATACGATTCATGTTCTTACATCATCCTTGAATTTTGAGTGTAGCCATCTCAAATTATCTATTGAAGTTCATATTTCTTGATTTTTAGGAAAAAACATATCCATGACCAGGGCCCTTTTTGTCCCCCAAATTTGTGCACTTACTCCTTATAAAACTCAAAATATTATTTTTCATTTTACCATGTATGATTTGGTTTATTCTCATTGATGGGATTGGTTTATGAATAAACAATCATATTTTTAGTGACCAAATTATGGAAGACAAAATCCAAAGATTCTCTAAGGAATTGTAGTGTCTTCATTTGTAGGGTTATCCTTGAGGAATAGTTATGTAGGAGGTATTATAAACTACTTAAGTGTGTTTATCATTGGTCACTTTATCACCAACTGATTTTATTTCAAACACTTTAGGCTTTTCAATTTGTAGTTGATTTTACTGGTCCCTAGAAAACAATTTCACCGATCCTTTCATGATGAGAACTTTCTATATTTGAACACCATTCTCAATGTTATCACATGATGAGAAATTTATATATTTGAAAACCATTCTCAATGCTATCATCAAATTTTGTGGCATAATTTTATAAATATAGAATGTCATTTCCTAATTTAGATTGGGCACAAACACGCTGACTTGTTGCTTTCTTGGAATTGAATGTGGGAGTCTATTTGCCAATCCTCTCTATCTTTATAGGAATGAGGATAAAATTTACTTATTTATTTTTTTGGTGTTACAAATATCCATCATGGTAAGATCATGCTCAATGTTATAGGATAAATTTCTTAGGAACCATTTAGATAGGTCAGTGAACACGGTTATGCATCTATTTAGTAGTTGTAGAAACCATTATATATCTTGTCCATTTAAGCTTCTACGACCAAGAGAAGTAGATAAATGTTATTATAGGTAACATCTTGACATGGCATGAAGAAACCTTTGACATTCTCCCTTGAGTCACCCTTTTCCTTGTATTTCTCAAATTTATGTGGCTCGAAGTATAAGGGAAATGAGACTTTCAACATGTCACACTCAAATGGGTAAAGACACAACTCTTCCAACATATATTCCGTATTATGATTTCCCTCTTGTAATCCTTAGAAAACATCCTTCATATATTTCCATTCCTCATTTATCGAGTCCCTAGAAATGGCATTTGTAGCTTTTTATTGGATTGTGGTGGTGTAAAAGTCTAGGTGTTATTATATTTTTATCGATTAGATTTCAATTTTTTTCATTGTAGATTTTACTATGAAGGATCAGATTATGTAAGGATGATATGGGAGGCCATATTAGCAAACATTTATCTAACTTATTAAATTTTATCTACCATGATGTGGTTTTGGTCTTGGTGTATTGGATTCACTGGAGTCACATTTCCTTTTCATTTTTGATTTTGATAAGGAAGCTTGACATTAGCTTTGTGTTGGTTTACCTAATGGCTATAGGTAGCTTTCTCTTTGTTGGAATTGTTTTGATTTCTATTTCTAAGGATGTGAGACAAGTTTTCAAGATTGTAATCAGAGGGAAGCTAGACACCTATCTTTAGAAGGCATAGGGGAATTTCTTTTTATCATAAAGGTACTCATTATTTTGGGATTTACCTCAATCAGTCTTACACAAATGATTAATTTTGTAATGTTATTTGATTGGCTAGACTATCAACATCATCGCTATCAATGTGTTCTTTATGGAAGTGGAACAAATAATGACTAAAACCATTTCCGTTATCTAGATTTTTTATTCATTGTAATTCGTACCTCATTGTGAGTGTCGTGATTTTGATTGGATTGGATTGATGTAGGATTTTATTTAGATTTGGAAAAATTAGTTTGATTTAGATTATCCTTTTATTTAATGTAGTTTGGATGAGATTATTTTTTTGGTTTTGGTTTATGTTTAGTTTGACTTAGTTTGAGTGGAGTTTAGTTTATTAAAATTATTGGTTTAGGTAAATAAATGATCTATCACAAGAGGTACAAACAAGACACATAAAAAGGATAGTTTATGGTAGACAATTCAGATTACAATCATTTAGTGGCCCACCCATAATACCTTGAAAGGTATGTGGTGAGTGATCTTAGGGAATTTTATGTTTTCAACATCAATATTTGACTGTCGTAAAGAGACTCATAAATTAAGTTAAACAAGAATAACTAGAGGTGTCCTCTATATACCTCGTGGTATATTGAGACCTGAATCTGTGAGATAAGGGTGTCACATAAGGCCTAGGTTTAGGTGGATGAAACCACCTCACTTCGTGGTGCTAGTAAAATACGTGACTACTTAATTAATGTCAATTTCAACATCAATGAATTTATATACTCTGTCGAAACATGAGTTTATCTCTATGTTGCGTGATAAAATCCTAGTTGCAATATCATATAAAGATAAATAAAGTAAGAATGTGTTGTTACTGGTTTCTAAAATTTCCGTATAGTTCGAGGAAACAGCATATGCAACAAATACTAGGGTGACAGCAATTTGCTAGAGCATTTCGTATTCCCAAGTTTACCTTGTGATTTGAGGGAAGAGTATGCATGGTACGTAAGCTGTAAAAAGACACACACACAAACAAAGAATACGAAATAATTCAATTAAAATATATTAATTAATGTTAAATTATTTGTGTGTCTCTGTTGTTTGGATTATGGGCCTTTGATAATCAACCATGAAAACAAGATGTTTAGTAGTTTTTTTTTCGAGTATTTGATAAGCAGAAACCTATAAGTTAGCAATCAAAACTCCTAGATGCTATGACACATAGCACATATGTCAGGATGTAGATGATACTAGCCATGTAGACACCATGATGTTTGTATAGATGTCTCTGCACATTAGACAGAAGACAAGTAGAATATAGACGCTGAAAAGGTACACACAGATGCCAAATGACTAAATGAAAATGTTAAAAAAAAACCATAACTCAGAGATAGATCGTAGACACTGAACAATTACAAATATATGCCGAATGGTTAAAATTAATCACTAAACAAAAATTACACTACAAAAATAATAGTTAAACACAGACGCCAAACGGTTAGACGCAGATGGTGCTAGTGATTCAAATGTCACAATCTGCGTAGACGTTGAACTCAGACACACAGAAAGGAAGAATGTAGATGCTGGCCAATTCCATACAGACATTGTTCGTAAGAATGGAGATGCTGTTAAACATAAAATAAATGTTATACATAGAAAACGTAAATTTGAATATAAAAAGCTAAATTTTTCTCAAGTCGCTCCTAATTAGCTTCTAAAACCAGACCAACTAAGATAACAAACTGCAGTAATCCTAATGAAACAAATATTGTGGATAAAAGGTCGCACCAAGCCTGCCAAAAATGTGCAATTCCAAGTTAAAGCAATGCATTGTTAGAAATTCAGAAAACCATTTAAAATCCTACTCTGACTAGACAAAAGTACCTCTGATTGATCTAAAGAGGGATTTAGAACGCACCTTCACTTACCCAAATGAAGAAGCCCTTCTTCATGTGGATTATTCTCAGATTTGAGATGATAATGTGGTTTCTCAATAGGTGATGTGCATATAGTCAAACAGCATGTCCCCTTGTAAGAGGAACGATTTTTTTTATCACAAGATCTGATCTTTTAATTAACAAAATGTGGTTAGGCTATGCAATCTTGATTAAAGTAGATTATTAGGGGCCTCCAATTTATAATTTTTTAGGAAATGATATAGAACATATGATTTGATTCAAGATCAACGGTTAGAAATGAATTAAATTCCTCATTGAATGAAGGGAGTTGACTCATAAATGGGAAGGTTTGGAAGTGTAAGCATTGATATTGATGAAGAATAGATTGAATTGATGTTTTTCTTCTTGCTTTGGATGCGACGATATTTTTCATGTTGATTGATGATATAATTGATTTGAGACTAAATTGATTTGTTGATTTCATAAATTATGCAATTTATATTTCTATGGATTTTCTTATCAGTATTAATCAATTTTTTAATAGGATTAGTTAATCGATTAATCCAATTAAAAATTTGGGGGGATTGGCAAGATTCAATTTTGAAATTGGATTGATTGATTAATTGATTGGGGTGATGCTATGTATAGTGAAGATTAAAGCTAGGGATGTCCTCGACAAGATCAAAGTTGTAGTAGAATGTGATGATAGAATTAGGATGTAACAATGATTGAATTATGTTCTGTTATTTATATTAGTATGGATTGTTGAATAATGATGACGGTGCATAATTACAACATCAAGATGATATAAATTAAGTGTCTACACTTTTTAAGTATGTTTCATAGATAGATTGAATCCTTTCACATGCTTTCTATGTACCATGTACCACCTATCACTCTGCTCTCACCTTATTTTATGTCTCTTTCACATACTGTTGAGTATATACAAAGGATGATATTATTTTGTGTATTATCGGGTATATTTGAAGATCGAACATTTGAATATGTTTGGCATATTAGTATTATAGTATATATAAAATTAAATCTATTAGATTAATAAGGAACCAATCAATTTCCCATAAATTTTTTTTTTATAATATGGTTACAAATGTCCCAATAGTTTTTCTACAAGATAGAAAGCTACTTTGTGGTGAAAACTATGTTGCATGGGAAACCAAGGTGAAGGCTCAATTCAAATTTGAATATCTCTAGCCAATTGTACACAAGATGATCATCAAAAACACTTTAAATGTTAACTAAGAATGGTCCACTTTTGACAAATTAAATAAAAGGGAAAATTTTATCCATATGTTTGGGGTATCGATTGAGGTCCAACCTCATATTTGGGATATTACTACCACCAAAAGCTCTTGCATCTAACTTATTACTATCTATGAAGCTATGAACCATAATATGATCCTTCGCATCTAAAGTTAACTTCACTATCTCAAGTTAAAGACATGAGAAATTTGAAATATTTATTCAATGTGTTGTAAAATTACCTACCTCTCTCTTAGTATTGGGAGACAAAGTGTTAGATGACTCCCTGGTAATTATCATTTTGAGACCACTATGACTAGTCTATAATATATTTGTGATGTCTATTAATATATCAGAGACCAAACCATATTATGAAAAATTGGTTAATATGCTAAAACAAGGATAATACATGAAAAAAAGAATGATGAATAATAATGTGCACTAGCATCCAATTAGAAGGGGAAGAGGCCCATGAAGCGTAAAAACACGCCCCTCAACATAAAAATCAATGCCATCAACACAAGAACAAACCCCCTTCTTAGGGAGTATGTCAAATCTATGGAATGATAGGTCATGAACTAAAGGATTGTTGCTATGATGCATTTGCACAATTCTCATTTAAAAATAAGAATGCTAACTCCAAATAGTATCTACAAGGGTAGAATAAAAAAAAGTCACAATCCACATGTAATTATAAACATACGTATTTTTCATAATGGTAGCATGGGAATGTTTATGAATTTAATGTTTCATCATATGTGGATTATGTCTATACTACATAGACAAATGAAGACAAATCTCATCTAAATTCAGTTTGGTATTGGATTGTAATGCCACAAGGCACATGATAGGATGCAATGATTGGTTCACCACTTGTACCTCTTCATCTTATCAAGGTAATATATATCTTGGAGATGATACATTATATATTGCCCAAAGAATTAATGAAATTTTCTTATATCTTGGCAATCATAGATGGACAACTAGTCATGTCCTATATGTTCTAGGCCTCACCACAAATTTATTGCCTATAAATAAATTGTTTGATCACAACCTCATGGTTGAATCTGGTCAATAAAATACTAATAATATGTGTCTCATTTGAGATACTTCTTAAATATAAAAAACTATGGTCATATATTCTATTGTATAAAAAATGTTCTATCTTGATGTTGTCCAAAAATCCAAAGAGGCTTTAGTTACTAAATATATCATCTTAGCTAAACTCTAACACATAATGTATCAACCCTTAAGTTTTGAGTACCTGATTGTACTTAATAGACACAACATGGTGAGAGGCCTTCCATCACTTACAAAAATTACCATTAAATGTTTAAGTCATTTAGCCAAGAAGAAAATAGAGCTCCATTTAGCATAAGTACATATAGGGCTCCCAAATCATTAGATATGGTGTACAATGTTATTTCTAGGGCCATGTGCTTAAGTATTAGTGGATTCCAATATTTTTAACCCTTTGTTGATGACTATTAACAAGAAATGTAGATATGTTGTTGGAATTATAAGCTTTAAGCTTTTGTGGTCTTCCAATAATTCAAGGACTTCATAGAATGAAAATCTAGTCTTAGAATTCATGTCTTCCACTTAGATCAAGGGGGATAATACACCAATAAACAATTATCTGAACTATTAAAAACACGAAATTCACCAATAGTATATTGCACCTTATACTCCACAAAAAAATGTTGTTATAGAATGGATAAAATGTACTAATATGGAAATAGTATGCAACATGATTGATGACTTAGACCTACCTTGTACATCCTGTGTAGAAGTAATTCATGAGATAGTCTACCTGTTGAATCGAGAACCCACCAAATTTCTTAATGGAATTACTCCATAAAAAACATGGATTGGGAATAAGCCTTCTATATCACATCTTCTTGTTATCCATTGTAAATCATATATGCATGTCCCTAAAAATAAAATAAAAACACATATAATAAATCATTGGCATGCATTTTTATCGGCTACAATGAAGAGTTGAAAGTGTATCGACTCGTGGATCCAAAAACTAGGAAGATAAATTTTAATAGTGATGTTGTATTTGATGAGAAAGGTGAATCTATTCCACCCTCCACATAGTCACCTGATCAAAATATTAGACAAGTAAACATTTATAATGGTGATAGTTGTAGTGAGAATGAGGACAATAATGATGGTTAGATAGGCCTTCCACCACCCACTAATATTGTTCATCATATGGCCAAGTACTATACGAGATGAAAAATTATATGGAGCCCTAGACACATCCAATATAGGATAATGGACTAGTAGCATGGTTTGTCTAGATGTTAAATTGGCCCTGATGAGCATAGTTTCACAATCATTTGATCGATCAATGGTTCAATAAGACCAAGGGTCAAAACCTTAGAAAGAGGTCATGGGTGAAAAATATCAATTTTTAATGAAGAATAATATATAGAAGTTTGTTGATTTTATAGCTAGTAAGTATCCTATTAGTTGCAAGTGAATATTTATGACCACAAACAAGAAAATGGCACCATTGACAATTATAAAGCAAGACTTATATCAAAGTGTTATACACATAAAGAAGGAATTGACTATGAGCATAAATTTACTATCACAACCCATATAACAACTATTAGAATGGTTTCTACTATGGTTCCATAACTTGGATGTAGATTTCATCAAATTTTTGTTTAAATTTTTTTGTTGAATGAATATATTCAGAAGGAAGCCTATATGACCCAACTAGAGGATCTTATCTCACTTGGTCAAGAACAGAAGGTATGTAAACTCTTCAAGTCTTTGTATGGTCACAAACAAGCTCCCAGATTTTGGTGTATAATTTTTTATGAACATCTCATTCAACATGGATTCCATAGGATTCCATATGATCTAAACCTCTACCTCAAGGATCAAGAGGAGTGGTTGTGATTGTAACTATGTATGTGAAAGACCTAGTCAACATTGGCAACTCAATGAAGATGATAGATGCAGTAAATAATAATATTAAATGATTGTTTGACATGACATATCTCAGGTTGTTAAATTATTATCATAGTCTAGAAGAATGGAAAAAGTGGCACCTCATCTTTGTGTCTTAAATGAAATATTCAGAGACCATGCTCAAGACATTCTAGATGATGGATTGCAAACCTCTTGCAACAACTATGGTTCAAATCCATCACCACTAGTAAATGACACTCTCTATTGACAATTCATTAGGAGTCCCATTTACTTATTGTACACTAGGCTAGATATTAGATATGTTTGGGTAGACTGTTAGATTCATAGTTTAGGTAGACCATTAGATTCATAGTTTAGGTAGACCGTTAGATTGTTAGAGGAAATTATTTTTGGATATAATTATGCATTTATTTTTGTATGTATGTTTTAATTTTTTGTAACTTATTAAAGAATTGAATAAATAAATCTTTCCAGTTTTCTCTTATAACGACAATGAAGCTAATGAGATTCTCATATATATCACCTATAAAATTAAGTCGTTGGGGGATTCAAAAATAAAATTTATTCTCATCCAATATCCACAATTAACATAAATAAATGTCAAAAATAGAGGAAAAGTTAGCATATTCTAAGATAACACACTAAGACAATGCCATTTCTTATAGTATTTTATTCAAGGTAAAGGAAATACATTGGAAAAGACAACATCTGATCAAGTAAGATACTAAGACAATATCGTTATTTATAGTAAATAAAATATTTCAATGGCTCCTAAAGATCATTGGATTTTATACTTTCGGAAGCCACCTTAATTAAAATAGTGCACCATTAAATTTTATGAGAAGGAGAATTTTTAAAATTACATTGTTATCAAAAGAGTTATAACTTGACTTTGAGGATGGTGGTTTATATATCATCTATCAAAGTACAAATATCTCTAAATATTGGATATAAAAAATTACTTAAATAAACATCATTCTCTATATAACTTAGATGAATTAGATGTTCCCTAATTATAGTTATGTAACCAAAGAAATATTTAAATTTAAATTTAAATTTATTTGACAGTTGTAATTCAGCATATATATTCTAAAATATAAACATAAATGTAAATATTTATATAACTTTAAAATTCTATACCAAGAAATTACACTATCTTCACTTATTGAATTTTACAAATTATATTAATTACAAAATATTAAATATTTTTATAATAATAAAATATTATCTTAACACACACACATATATATCGTTTTCTTTTCTCTTTTCCTCAATATTAATATTTTTTTAACATTAAATATACAAAACCCTAAAATATACAGAACTCACTATTTTATAGGTTAGTCATTTTAAATAAATCGTGTTAACATTTAAAATCATTGTAAACTTGTTTTAAAAACCAGTTAATGTATCTAGCTATCCACTAAGACTCCAAAACTACCGATTTAAGTTTTACTATTTACTATAAAATTTAGCAAACTTAATCTCTCTTCTACTCCTGAATCTAATTTTGTTAATTGCACTATAACCAACTTAATCTCGTCTTCCGCTCCCAATTCAAATTCAAATTTTTACTAATTGCATTCCAAAACGATCCGACAACTTTACTGTCATCTCCGACTACCAGTGCAACATAAGGGGACCCGGCATGCCATCTCTCTTTCCAGCTCATAACGGACCGGCAATGTAAAGGCGACGATACGGTCCATCCAAAATATGAGACAAAACGTAGAGAGTCCAACCACGCGATCATCAAGAGAAAAACGTAACAGACATGAGTATAATCATTCATACACATTTCTTGAGACGAATTAGCTACGAAAAAGACGGCTCCGTTTCATCGTACCCGTTTTGAAAAAACCATGATGACTCTCTTTTGGCGCTCAAGATGAAACAAAGTACACTGCGCTCTGTAGAGAGAAAAATCAAAGGGAAAGTCCAAATCAATAAGACCTTTTCTCAAAGATCTCGTTTAGAGTAAGATGCTATGGAATGCGAGTGGGATAAGGATTCTGCCAAAACAACTGAAAACCTTGTGAAACAAGTTGGAAAGACACAAATTCTATGACAAGTATCAGAGGGAATAGAGGTCGTCCAGTTTCTATATTTAAAATTGATTGTTATAATATAGGACGAGCTCCTTATAAACTTTTGATTGTAAAATAATAGTCTTCACCGTATACCTTGAGTAAATCTAAAATTGATTTTATGATCAGATCTACTTTTACAATATTAATATTAATATCCAATGAACTACTCCAATTTTTTTTTCTTGACTACTCTAATAAACAATTTTCCTATCAAAGATTTGACGACGTGGAGGATGACATTATCCCTATTCGCACTATTGGTTGTTTTCATTTACTAATTTTTTACATGCTTATTTTTTTATTGGCTTGTCAAAAATTTTCCTTGCAAACGTATGGATTCTCTCTCATTTACTTCTGTCTAATGTATGCAGTTAAGTCCAGATGCTAAATTGTCTATCCACGAAGACATTTTATTCTCCAAAGAAGTGTAAATCATATGTACAAGCAACTGTTGAGAATATTTGTTTTTGATAGACTTAATTTTATAATTTAATATATGGAAGAAATGCTGTTTTCATTCTTTTTTTTTTACTTTTAAGATTTTATATTAAAGTTATAGTTTTATGAAAGTTTTTTTTTTTTTCAAATCAGTGAATATTTTTAAGGAAATTGTAAAAGTTTTTAGATTTTATCGATTTTCAATTTATATATTTTATTAAAAAAATTTAAATAAATAAATATGTATATAAATATTTATATTTTTTATTAATATTAAAAATCTCAAATAATATATTATACAAAATATTATGTAGACCATAATTCTCTAAATGGGAGGAAAAAACTCTCAGCTACAACACACCCTTTCCAACAACAATTACAAGTTATCTTACCATAATTATATTGTTTTAATTCTATAGAACCAATCTTTCTATCACTAATAGAAGCCCCAGCACCTCCCATAAGAGATTGGAGCTCTGACTCCTCCAACCGCATCTCAAGAGATTGGAGCTCTGACTCCTCCAACCGCTAACGCACATGCCAGTTCCACCTTTTTATGGGCCTACGATAGTTCTGCACCGAAAATACTGATTTTAGGTATTCCTTTTCGCTTCTCTTGTATAGTGTTTGCCATGTGTTTGCCACGGTGGATATGTGGGAACTCGTAATTTCTTCATGCTATTATTAGTAATGTTGTTAGTCTGTTTTTTATTGTTTTTTTTTTTTTTTTCTATAGCTGTATTAGCTGGACGCTATTAGAAATGTCCTGAAATAGTAAATTTGTTTTATTGAAATCTGTCCAAGTCCTCTTCATATAGAGGCATCATGTAAGCATTTGATAATCAATCAGAGCTTGATAAGCATGTCCCGAACGCAGCAATTTCTAAGTGCAGCAGCACTGTATTTTCTGTGTGATGTTGTGTTGAGTTCTCAGTTTGGTATCAGAGCTTATGGTGCAGATATGGGAAAGTTACAGCCAGCGTCCAAGAGCAGCAGCCGTTGGAAGCATAGAGGAACGCAGCCAGAAGGAGATCCTGCATGGAGGAAGCTGCGTCAGATAGGCAGATCAACCTTCGATATAGTAACGTAGTTCTAGAAGAACCAGATTGTAGGAGACCTCAGAGACATAGCATTGTAAGAGCCAGCATTCATTCGCTGCCATTGAGCAGCAGGGAAATAAGACAAACAAGATCGTCTGAAGGAGCAGCATATTAATTATTAAAAAAAAAAAGAAAAGAAAAGAAGAAAAAAGAAAGAGAAGATAGAGATTGCTGTTTCGTTGATTAGTAAAAGTAGCACAGTCCACAAAGGAGGAGAAGCGCTGTAATATAATTTTTTTTTGTTTTGTTGATTAGTAAAAGTAGCACAGTCCACAAAGGAGGAGAAGCGCTGTAATATAAAAATTAAAAAAAAAGGAGAGGATCGTGCCGGAGAACGCAAGCCATCAACAAAAGCTTGCAAAGAGAGCCTGCAGATCCAGGAAGAAGCATAGAAGAAGGTGCTCGTGAAAAGCCATGGATAAACTGCAGACCGTGGAAACTTTAAAAACAAAAAGAGAGATCGCTGTTTTTTTAAAGAAAGGAGAGATCGTTGTTTACAGCCTTCAGGTCTACAAGGCCAAGAGCACAATAGAAGGCAAAATTGACAGGTACAAAGCATTGTTGGTTGTTAAGGGATACAAACAATAACCTGGTAGAGACTATGATGAGACTTATGTTCTTGTTGTAATAATAGAAACCATGTGGGTTGTCATAGCAGTAGCTACCTAGTACAAGTGGAAGGTATATCAAATGGATGTGAAATCCACCTTCCTAAATAGAGTAATGAAAAAAGAAGTCTATATTGATCAACCACCTAGATATGAATTACCAAGAAAAGAAAACAAGGTGTATCGGCTCAAGAAAGCACTCTATGGGCTTAAGCAAGCACCAAGGACTTGCTATAGTAGAATTGATGCATACTTCACTACAAATGATTTCAGCAAAAATAGTAGTGAGCTGACATTGTACATCAACGAGAGCCATGGTAAGATTTTGATTACTATGTTATATCTAGATGACTTAATCCTCATAAGAAATGATGATGCTTTTATTGGTGAGTTCAAGAAAGCAATGAAAAAGGAATTTGAAATGACAAACTTGGGTTTGTTAAGGTATTTTCTTGGTATTAAGTACAACAGATGGATCATGGCATATTCATCTCTCAGTCAAAGTATGCTTCACAAATCTTGAAGAGGTTCACAATGTCGAACAACAAGCTTACACCAACGCCAATCACTACAGGTCTCAAGTTGAGTAAGGAAGATTGCACTAATGAATCGAATTCAACTCTATATAAGAGCATGGTAGGTAGCCTCATGTATTTGACAACATCTAGTCCTAATATAGTGTATGCAATAAGTTTGATTTCTAGATTCATAGAAACACCTAAGGATACAAATTGGCAAGCAGGTAAGATAATTCAAAGATATATCAATGGAACTAAGAACTATGGAATTTTTTATACAACATCAAGTGATTTTGATCTAGTTGGCTATACAGATAGCGATTGGGTAGGTAGTGTAGATGACAGGAAAAACACATCTGGTTATGTGTTTCACATGGGTTCAGGAGCCATTTCTTGGGCATCCAAGAAGCAAACCATAGTTTCTCTTTCTACAATAGAAGCTGAATATATTACAACAAATGCAACAACATGTCAAGCAATTTGTCTAAAGAGAGTTTTAGTATGTTTGAAGAAAAAATATAAATAGATGGCATAATCGTATTTTATGATAACATGTCTTCAATAGCATTGCTAAAGAATCTAGTGTTCCATAGATGAAGAAAGCACATACAAATTCGGTATCACTTCATAAGAGAATTGGCTAAAGTTAATAAAATCAAATTGGCATTTTACAGATCTAAAGATCAGTTAGCAGACATCTTCATGAAGGTACTAGCGAAGTAGTCCTTTGAGCATTTGAGATAAAATTTAGGAGTAATGGATATTATAATAGCTAATATAATAAATTGAGGGGGAGTGTTGAAACTCATAATTTCTTAATTCTATTATTAGTAATGTTGTTAGTCTATTTTTTGTTCTATAGCTGTATTACTTGGACACAATTAGAAAATGTCCTAAAATAGTAAAAAAAATTATTGAAATATGTCTAAGTCCTATTTATATAGAGGCATCATGTAAGCATTTGATAATCAGTCATAATAGAGTGTAGTAATTTGTAAGTGTAACAACATTATATTTCCTATGTGATCTTGTGTTGATCTTTCAAGATAACTATCAACATAATATTTTTTGATGAAATATACCTACATATATATAATAATATATAATATGCAAATAATTCACAAAATAATAGGCTTTATGGAAGCACGTCTCGAGTCAAACTAGGTCAAGCTTAGGAACACGTTATTACATAGACAAAAAAATCATTACGTCCTGTCTAGGAACAAGTCATCATAACATCATAAACAAAAAAAGGAAACATAATTAAGATTTTAGTTTAAAGTTGGAAGGTGGAGGATCCATATCATCTAGATCCCAACCTGAGCTAGGCAAGTCATTGCCATCTAGAATTGGCTCCCAACGAAAATCTTTAATAGTGTCCTTAACATCTTCATGTTGTTGAGTAAGAGAAATAGCAAGAGATAGCCTTAGGAACTTGTCTAACATGTCTGTTTCACCTCCAGGTTGCACCCCCCAAGCATTTAAATGTAAAGGAGTAATCATAAATTTTTGACTATTTTGGATTACCAAAACAAATTATAATGTGTTGCTTTCAACACTGGAAATTTGTTTAAAATGTCATGTTGAATAGTGATCAAGGTATATGAAATTGTAATCAAAATCATCTAATATATTTTGAGAAAAGCATTAGCATTAAGTGATAAAAGCATTGACATTAGGTGATTAATGAATGAATAAATGTTTTTTATATTTTTCGTGATACCAAGTAGTTTATTAGATTAATAGTTGTAGAAAAAATGTTTCCTACTTATGTTCTACTTGATGTAAGGGTTATTTTATTAGTATTGTAAAATTCTCATTAATTTTTATGTTGGATGTTACATGTTTTAATGTGGTTCTTGATAAAAACTCCTATTTTGTCTAACCTTGCCTCCACAAACAATTTGATTAGGTTATCTAACTTAAAATTATCATTGTACTTGATACATATGTTAATATATATGGTACAATCCATAATGAAGTGTCATTTTGTCTCCACTACCATCTTGTCATGAAATAAGAATGTTCTCATTTCCCATTCCTTCTTAACATTTTCATCTTCCACTAGATTTATGTTCCTTGTAGGCCTTTCTATTATTGCCCCATATAGGATTATACTCTTTTATATAGTATGATTTCTTCCTTCTCAATTACTTTATTTTCATGGTTGTCATAACTTTCTATTTTGTAAATGTTTTTATTTCCTCATTATTGTTTGGACACTATTGTATGGTATTCCCCATTTACTCATCCACCATCGCTACATTTCATTTAGGTGTTATTTTTTCTTCTAAGTTCTTCCTATTTCATAATTTTAGACCATTGGTGATTGCCCATATTTTTTATATTTTATAAATAACCTACAATCTAACACATTGTCATTGCTTCCAACTAGAAAGTACCTATTTCAATGAATAGAATCTCATACTAAATTGATGCTTTAATTTTGAGGTTGTGTGTGATTATATATATTTTTATTCTCTCTATTCATCTCCATTATAGCTCTGACACAATACTAACCCAAACATCACATCAGTATAGAATGACTCTTGTGAAAAGCAGGCCAATCAAGGATCTCTTGGTTTTCAAATCCCAGAATTATTTATTCTTGCATCTATTTTTTATTGAATATAAATTTTTATATACTAATTTATTATTTTTTCTGTAAACCTCCCAACTAAGTTCGTTGTGAAATTCAAGATCGAGATACCTGTATTATTCTGTTACTT
>JARHVA010005165.1:717500-777500 GCA_037957365.1 Torreya grandis
GTAACCTCCTAAACCTAACTAAAAATATAAAATTTTATTGGGGGATCAATAATCCCTAGTTTTACCATAGATAAAGATAATTAGTCAATTAGTGCAATTAGATACATTATTTGTGCCAAAGTGAGCCCCTTTCAAACCTATTTTTGACTATATAAGATATGATATGGGCTCAATTAGCACGAATGTCAACACTACATGAATGAAAAATTGATTGGCTCAATCAAGAATGAAATTCTAGTGTTAATTTGAGGCCCTTGAACTTAACTATGAGATTTAATGTATGGATAAATTAGCTCTACTTCTATCATGAATTGATCTAACTTGTTAATTGATGAAATTTAAGACATTATTTGGGCCAAATTGAGAACAAAAAACTATATTTATGGCTTAATTGATTATAAAGGATGAAATTTAAGGCTTAATCAACCCTAATTCTATGATAAAATGAATCAATTATTAAGTTTATGTAATCAATGATGATTTAATGAGACAAAAATCCCCTTATATGGGAAAAATATGTTTATAACAAATTCTATTAGTAATTATGTACATGTTATAGTTTGTATGCCTGCATTTCATAGAAAATATAATTCTTTCCAAAATTTTACTATATTTTTGTATGAAGATTTATTTATCCACAGTTATGTTATGTGTCATTCTGCACTCAACACAATGTATCAAGCTATTTTTTAATAGTTATCCCAACCATTAAAATATATTAGATTTGTTTAATAATGGGTAATGGACTTCATTTTAAACCCAAAAAGAAGTTAAATTACAAAACTTTGTAGCAATTACAAATTTGAGAGAAAAATAAAGGGGGTTAATACAAACATTTTATTCAAGTCATGGTACATATACTAGTCCAAATGAACCAAATGTCATAAATAATGATGAAAAGAATAATGCCAGTGAATGTTTACTTAAATTTTCAAATTATATTGAAAGTCTGCATTCAAGTCAAAAAAAATTTAAATTTTGGTGATGATGATAATATGCATGATGATTTACCCCTAAAAATTAATAAACTTACTTGGAAGTATAAAATAATGAAACTAACAATGAATAAAAATCCATAGAATCATTGAATAGTGAAAGTAACAATGAATAAAATTTCATGCAAATAATAGACAATGAAATTGGCAATGAAGTAAATTATACAGGCACATAGAATGAATAAACTAGTAACAAAGATAACAATATGGAAAGATGAAATTAATAAAATGTACCATTAGTAACACCTCCAAGGATTTTTCATAGAATACCCATGTATTTAATTAAAGTTGATGAAAACATTTTGAAACTAGTGCCTAGTAAAATGTTTGACCCCAATTCAAGAAGAAAATCTTAAATAATTTTGGACAATTAATTTGAAAATTTGAATGATTATAAAATATGTCAAATGTATTTTCCACTAATAAAATTGCTTAAGATGAGACCTATAATGAACACCCTATGACTAAGAACATCTAATATTAATGATTAAAACAAAGAAATTATTGAAAATCTACATAAATCATACCATATTGTAGGTGTGAAAAATTACACTAAATATAATAACATTACCCAACACATAATTACAATTTATATAGCAAGAGATAATATAGGGAGAAAACAATTCATTTGAAAAATAAATATAGCAGTAAACATAAACCAAAAACACTAGTAAACGCAATTAGGAGCAATAAAATACTTGATGATGCCAATAAAATTTTCTTATGGGTATTCTCTATAAAAATCCCATGAAATTACAAGGATATATTCAATGCTCTCAAATATTTAATTACACAATTATGAAAAGACAACACAAGGGTTTCACCCAATGTTATAGGTGTAGTGAAAGGAAGATTTGGTTCTCATAACCATGAACCACATCTAAAAATGTTATTGAATATTACTCAAACACAATTTTACTATAATTTTTTATATAAATATCCACAAATTTATATTATTCAAAGATATTTTGAGATGCCCAAACGCTTCTATGCAAAATAAATCCCTCACACACCACTTGTAATTAAAGAAAACATGTTGAGTTTTTAATGCAATATGATGATTTTCATCTTGTATATTTTTATTCACATAATAAAAACATTATTTAGAAGTGTTTCATGGAATTTCCACCAAAATTAACAAGGTAATCTTCTTTTGTTTTTGATGTTCTTGTTCTCTTTGATGATTTTTCATGTGCAAGTCAAATTTTACATATGTTGGCTTATGGACTAATTTTAGCTCGATAAGGTTATCCCCAAGCTATATTTACATCATTTTTGAGACTAATTTCTATTAAAAATAACATATTTCATTATATTTTCATCATTATTAGTCCTATAGGTGATGTTCCTCAAATTCAGCCATGTTCTCTTTCCATTGCATATGACCATATCATACAAAGTACATAGTCCATACAATTATACTCTATAGTATGTAACTCACAAATTTACATATTTATATATCCATTATAAATATGGAATTATTATTCTAATCATATAAATTTTTTTTCACTCCACCCTTATTTCTCAAATTAATGTCTTGGTTGTTTGTTATTTGTGTATTGATGTCACCTATTATAAATTCTTCCCTTGAGGTGCTCAATAATTAAATGTTAATTTTTAGAGACACATAATGGTATTAAAATCTAAATTCCTCTTATTATATGTTTTCAATCCTTTCAAAACAATTTAGTAGGCATTAGGCCTAATTATTAACTAGTTTTCCTTGATTTCTAACCATATGCATTATTTATTTATGTTATTTCCTCTAATTTTATAATTCCACACCATGTTTATTTGGTTGGTAATGTGAATCATCCATGCCCATTGTGAATTTTATCCATTTCATTCCAAACTGATATTTTATTATATGGTTCAAAATTTGAGACTTTCTAACCTTTTCCTCATGAGTTTCAGAAATAATTATAATATTTATTCCCTTTGCTGCAACCAAGATCTATCATCCAAAGGTAACTTATAAAATTATAACTTACCATGGTCGAGTTGTACCAAGAGAGGGGGAGATTCATATTTATTATGTGTCATTTAGGTGGATGATTTGGGATTTTTCACTTTAGAACCATTCCCATTTTCTTGTATCTTGTGTTTCCTTCACTTTCTTCCATTATTTCCTTCTTTCTTATTATTGTGCAAGGGAAATTTAAATTTCAAGATAGGTATATGTGTGTAACAATAAGTATCATTTTGTTCCTTAGTATCATGGTCTCATCTTATATTTTTTTCTTTTTAACTCTTACATGTCTGTCCTTTTCACCTCAATATCATTTTTTGAATCTTGTTTACTTAATGAATAGTCCATATACATTATATCTACTCTGAAAGGAAGTCTCTTGCTAGTTTATTTGTATTCTACTTCATAATATATTCATTGAATCTTTTTATAATTAAATTTCTCCCCTATCATGTATATCTTTTCCTTTTCTTATTTTCATCATGACCTATTTCTCTATGATCTCTCTTTTACTCTCTAATGGTCATCTCACTACTTGGGCCCAAGACTTCGAATCCTTAATTTGATCTCTTAAATTATTAAAAAAAATTATATGTTTTAAATTTTTGATGGAATCTCTTTTATTTGTGATATGTCCTTTCCTAATAACACTTTTAGTTTATTTCCCTCTATAATTTTTGGTTGATGTAAAACTTTTTTTAATCATGACTAACTTTTGTTGCCTTTTTTCCATGGTGTTTTGTTGGTTTTTTACTTAATTATTTATTTAATCCTTCCAAAAAGTTTATAACTTTATTTTATGATTTATTTCATCTTTTATCCCTCATAGTGTTCCTTTGATTTTGTGTCTTCAATCCTTTTTCACATTCATTAATTCATTAAAATAAAGTTCTAGTTTCCATATTAGTGGTGTTTATGTAGGGTTATATAGTCCCTTAATTTATTTTTTATCTTCATCCCTTTCTACTTTACTTTCCAAATATGTTTCATTCCCCCTTTGTTTGTTATAACATCCCTTTATCCCTTGTTATCCAATAAATGAGAAGTGGGGGATGAACCCAATTGCATCAAATGGCGATAAAAAATTAATAAAAATTCTTTAGACACATTTCATATTCATTAATGGGATCGTTATAATTTTTATATTTTTATTCATTTTTTGTTCCTTAACCATGATGTTAAAATCATGGCGAATATATTTTCAAAAATGAATCAATTTATCAATAGTATAATGCCATGGATGAAGTTTATAATCTTCATCATGTTACTTGCAATAAGGACATGGATCATGAATGTTAGAAGGATATACCTGCTTTGATAATTTTTTTAATATTAATTAAATTTTCATTATATTAATAATAAAGTGAGGATTAAATGGTTCTTCCTATATATTATACATGATTACTTATGCAAAGACCAAAGAAAGTCATTAAAAATAACTTATGCATCCATTAAACCCTCTTTCAAAGAAATAATAAAATTAAACTAAGTCCTACATTTCAAATCACATTATTAATTAATAGATAAATAATAGACTATCACTATATCATTATAAAATTTGAATCCTATGCTAAAGATTAAATCATTGATATAAATCATTTGGGATTGCTATATCTTTTAAACCTAAAGTTTCAGGGTAATTGAAGAGGTTTTTGTTGTGTTTTTAATCAAAATGGGATAAATAGATATTAAACCCTAATTATGAAAAACTTATGCTTAAAATAATAATGTATAAAGTAACTAAAAATAAATTATTTGTGATTTGGATCTTGCTAAATATAGAAATATTCTAAAAATGTAAAACTATGACTATGATTGTGTAACTAATTGTCTAGCTTTGATAGGTCATGGTGAATTGGGAATATGTATTTTAATCCCCTTGGGACTAGGCCACTTTATTAAGATGAATATTATTTGTGCTAGTGTTTGGAGGGCATGCTATCATTTGGTAGGTTTTATTTCTATATGTAAGAATTGGTATGTGTGCTTTTGAGTATAAGTCCAATGTGTGTGATTATATATTTTTTTTATAAGGAATCCACTGTATTCCTTCTTTTTCATTTGGAAACTTAGCTCAATAGATAATGAGGAATAAAAAAAATAATTAGTAAAAAGTGTTTAGTGGCTAAAGTTGTGCCTTACCTCAATACCCCCTATGTTGAGTGTTTCCTACATACCAATACAACAAAGAGGGATCAAAATCCATGTAATTATTCAATTTTATAGTCGTATGTGTGAAATAGTTTTGTAATTATAGATGTTGGTGTAATTATGTGCTTCAACAATATCATGTGACCTTTGAGGTGTATACATAGTTAACTTAGTAATATTAGGCTTGTGTGGGCCAAGAATTGGGGAAAATATATGACTTATTCTCATTGTGTAATTATTTGTTATAGTGATTTTTTAATCATACGCCGCTCTAATGATAAAATGGTTAGAAAATGTAGCTTTATAATGATCTTTTTGTAAATTCAGAGAATGAGACTTGAAATTCATGTGATATATTAGGTGAATTTAAATTGGATAAAAAATCCATTAATTGGTGGGAGTATGTGGCCAACATATTTATAAACTACCAACAAGTGAGATAATCTTAAAGGAGCAACCCTATCTAAGGATTAGATATAGTAAAACATGAAGTGTGGATCAATTTGATAGTGACTTCAGGTTATTTGGAATGGTGAATAATAATAATAATAATTAGAACTTTCTTTGAGGTAAAATTCATCCACATATACATAGAGTAATCATGGCTTTGAGCCATGTTATTGGGTATGACATAAGTGTATAAAAGGATTGGTCACATATGCATTGTTTTAGTAATAAATGCTAAATTTATTGATTACATTTGACCCCATTTTATTTTAGTAATATAATAAAGTGAAATTACTAGAGTAAAAGTAAGAGACTTGTACTTGAATTAAATATTAAGAACAATTTTTAATGCATGCCACATTTTGATTTGTGCTTCATGTAAACCTACAATGAAACATGTATAAATTTGAACTTGCATAAGATGCCAATATGAAATTATAGAAAATAAAACCTATATATAAAATAAAAAGGAATTAGTAAATGTATTTAGGTACATCAACCATCATGTTTTCCAATGTAAAAAAGGTGACTTGAGAGGGTAGGATCCTTGGATATTATCTACATTGAAAAAAGTGGATTGAACTATGCATTTATCAATCCTCATTGCAATAATAATGTGTTTAATAACTTAATGTATGTTTGACTACATCAATGAATACCCATGTAATATAGTAACTTGTAATCCATGTATGAGTTTTAGTATATCATTCTAATGAAAACTTGCTACAAAAAACTGAATTAACTGTTACAGAAGGAATAAGATTAAAAAACTAGTGCAAAACTTTGGAAAAATAGTATTAAATGAGTTTATTGTGTACAAAATATAGAATGACATGAGTTTCCATTCCTTCTATAAAATATTGGTCCAAAACTAAGAAAGAAAAATGACCATGTTCCATGTACATGCCCGAAATATGATATCTAAGTATTAAATTTTTAAATTGATTAATATTAAGTGATTTTATTTATAAAATAATGTGATAAATTAGAATACATGACATGTATGATGCCCCTAAATATGATTAAAATTTGAGATAAACTAAGTACAAACTTATAAAACTCTTATTTAATAATTCTAAACAAATTTGTTGATTGAGTGTAATTAAAAAAAACATGGAAAATTTTATTTTCACTGATGCGATGAAAACACATTTCTATGGACATCCTATGTCCATATATATCTCTATGTATGTATCTAAATAACCCTCAAAGGAACAATCCTATATCCATGTCTAAATACACATGAAATTTAATTTTTACTAGTTGCTTGTGTTGAATGAAAAACATTGAATTTCATTTTAAAATAATCATGGTGTTTTGCATAGACACATATTTGAGAGAAATAAATATGGTTTGAATCCTATTCAGAGTATTTTAATTTAATAAATTATCAATCAATCAGTAGGGATTGGTTGGGGATGTCCAACCCAAAAGGATAACCCATTCTAAAATTCATCTTGTAACTAAAAATGTGATTTAGGCTTAAAAAGGATGGAGAAGGAAATCATGGATTATTTCATAAGAGTGAAGGTGAACACACATAAAATAAGCATATAGATTCCTAGTAATATGTGTTTGATAATTTATAGACCTACACAAAATAAGGGAAACACTAAACAATTATAGGAAAATTATAGTCACTACAAGTGTCACACTATTATCATCAACTTGCAAAAAAGATCAAAGATAAAAAAATTTGATTTGAGAAATAATTGAGAACACATAAAGTATACTTACAACCATTGGTAACTATTTTCAGTGAAATAATACAAAAATAAGATCATTACATCTCCCCTCTTTTTCTTTATCAATTTAAATCATCTAAGTTCAAATCAGTGTACCATTTTATAATTTAAATTTGCATGTTATTTATATATTTTACAAAATCTAAATTATCTCTAGCTCTAATTTATTTAGATCAAATTATTTATAAAAAAAATAGTAAAGCATATTTACTATATATTTATCATTTAATTGGTTAACTTATAGTAAAATGTAGTATATTTTTGAAACAAAGGAATAAATACTTAAACATGTCTAAAAAAAGTGTAGAATTATACAAAACCATCTTTTTATTTCCTTATTTCAAAGATGAAAAATAAAAATAAATTTTTAAATGATGTAATATATAAAAAAAATTAACAAAGACATTGCCTAATATTTATAAATTAATTACATAAAAAATAGATATTGGTAAAAAATCACAAAAACATATTTTTCCACTTTGTCCATAAATAGAGTATATATGTCCAGTAAATCTCAAAAATAAAATTATTTTTTAACAAATGCTATATGTGAGATTCCTTGTCAATGTTATATATAAAATTTACATCATTCAATGGTTTACATGGTCACACTATTGGTGAAAAGTCACATTGAACTTATAATATCCCTGAATGAGAGGAAGATGAGAAGTGAATGAGCTAAAATGAATTGGAAATATGAAATGTCAAAAAAGTATATAGACTTTCCATTCCACCCACCCCATAATTATCCCATGTCCCTCTAAATTGGATGGGTTAATAAAAAAATATTTTGAGAGATAATGTAAAAAAACCAACTAGAGAAACATGCCATAGAGATGTCAAAGGAGGGCATGCTCCCTACATCCATTGACTACCTGTAGATGATATTCTTTTATTATGTAGCACCTTAGTCTTGTGCATTTGGAAATTTCATGAACCTAGTTATTACTCTTAGTTCTACACATGCCTTAATTCTATTAGCCTCCAATATGCTTTATATTGTGACCCTTGGCCTATTTGTTAGTTTTGATAGCATTATATTGATGACATAGACATCCCACCTTGTCTAAAATGCTTAAAATGTACATATCTTTCACCTCTATAATTTCTGAGCCTAAGCCTACTCTCATTCTCTATAGACACTAATGTTTAGGTCAGATAATAGCATTGACATTATTATCTTATCCTGGCATAACTATCTAGTATCATAAAAGTCATCCAAATTACAAATGAAACATATCACAATGGTTGACTTAAGTGCTTTAATTAAAGTTATTTCCCGATAGCATTGGTATAAATACAATATCAACCCTCACTCATTCCTCACCTAGAAAATACTAAAGAAACCAAGTTGCTTATCATAAATCACTCTATCAATCACTCAATTGGTCAATGATTCCTTATTTACACAACACTCATATGTACAACACATATACATGTATGAAGTAATAAAAGAGTAATCATTAGTTCATATTTTCCAAGTTACAAGATAGTTCATATTGTAATTTATTTTCACATTACATAATTGACACATAGTCCAACATGTAGGGGATAAACACATGAGTCTGAGGTCCTCTTTTGAAGTATTGGCTATGAGTATAGTGACCTTTTATAATTGGGTCAATCTAGGTTAGCTCGATAATGTGTTCCCATTAAGCCATTTTTACGAAGGTCACATTAAAGATGTAGAGCTAGGTTTTTTCCATTTTAATGGGACCAACAATTCATGACCCAAATTTAATTTCACCATATCAAAGGCAAAGCCAAACCTCAAATCATCTAGGTGGTCACATTATGTTTCATCAAATATTACATCCAAGGAACCAACATCAAACCCAGACACTAGCATCAATGCAACTATCGTAGGTTTATCCAAGTGTCCAAAGAGCTAGAGGTACAAGATCTAGAATAAGATAGTTGATCTAGAACAATCTTCATCATTAATCCCCACCTATATTAAATCCAATGCTATATTATCATCAAAAACAACTAATCACTTTATTTCATGTCATTTATATATAGCATAGTTTTACCTTACATTAATAGCCTATCTCATCATAATAAATTTAATATATGGTACATCTATGTTTAACACATTAGTTATCCTACTGTAGATTTGATATTCACCCTTGTGCCCTATCACTTCTATATATTTATCCTTAACAACTAATATAGGATCCATATAAAAATTTAGGTTAAATATTTGGTGAACCTGATATTTGAAGATCATTGTTACATAAGCATTCTCTTGTAAATGCTTATCTCCTACCTTATCATAATCTTTGTGTTCTTTCTCCTTTTTATCATATATGACATTGATTACTTTGATGACTATGACACTGAAACCCTTCAACAATCTCTTCAAGTAGGGATCAAAATTCATTATTCTTACATTCCTCCAAGCATTACGAAAATAATATAAAATATTTGAATGGTTGTAGCTATTATCCCTCTAATCAGGTCCATATTCCCATTCTTTTAAGATATGATGTCATCCATCCCAACCAGGACCAAAAAATATCCACTTTCCTTCTATATCAAAATTGATCCCCCATGGAGATAAGGTAAATCCATTTGATTGTGATAATTTCCATCAACTCCATAATAAAATCATGGAGGATTTTCAAGTTATTAGTAAAGTGTATGTTCATTCAAGTTTATTGATTAAAACCCTCTTATTTCTACATTTCCAAACAATATTCCCCTTATTAAGGATGATAATCCTTCTTGGCCTTCATTTGATATTGCATTTTTCTGAAAGGTTAACCAAGAAATTATGGAATCTCTACGAAATCAAATTGTGCAGTTCATGAAAAAGAAATATCCTACATCTATATAACAAAATAATATTAATATTCCAAATAAGAGAAATATACTAATGTTAAGCAAGGTGTCTCAACAAAATGAGATTCCTACCTCACCAAAATAGGATCCTTCACTAATTCTACATCACTATCCACTTGAAATATATTTATAAAAGGTGCATCATTTAAGTTATAAATCCATTTCAAGATCTTAAACTAAAACATCAATGACACCAAAATTCAATTACTAACTTATCCAAAATTTAAGGATTATGAACTTGCACTAATTGTACATGAGGATGATGATACCGATATGCCTAGGTTCAAAAATATGGTGGTTTAGAACCAATTATAACACTTATATCAAACACCACCATCACCATTTATTATATTATATCTATGACAAGAACTATTGGGGACCCTTAAAAATAGGTTTCTATACTTCAAGTTCAAGTGGCTTTTGGTAATACAAATTCACATGTTACCACATTCAATAATCAACCTATTGTACAATGTATACCTAAGAATCCTTATCCACCTAGTTTTTAGTTACCACATTTACCTATATTTGGGAACCATAAGGATCCACTTGAGCACATGATAAATTATATATATTATCATGGTCAATGGGTAAATGGTGACAAACTATTAATGAAAGTTTTTCATATGAACATTTTCGATGAGGCTCACAATTGGTTCTATAACTTAAAAAAATGTTCATTAACCACTTTTTAAGACATTGAAGATGCTTTATTAATGGATTTCAATATTCACAAGGTGACAAAACTTACATAAGAATATTTTCATAATTTCAAACAATGTGATGATGATTTCCTTTAAGATTATACTATTCTATTAAAAATTACATAATATAAACTAGCACTTAAACCCTCAGATTTGGAAATACAGTTTATACTTTGTAGAGGCCTTCTTTCGCCTTTAACAGAAAGATAATTTCATAAGAATTATGAGTCATTCACTCATTTACATGCAGATGCACATAAATACATTGAATTTGTACTTAATCATCTAACAAATCATGGTGTTTCTCCTTCCAAGTACCAAATTTTTATCCCTTAAAAAAGGAAGGAGAAAAATTGCCAAAAGAATACCATGAAAACGAAATGTGGCATCCCTGACCTCTATATGACCAATTTACAAATTTTACTTAGCATGGGACCAATCCAAGGTCCAAGTCTCATACTAGAATATCAAAATGAATAAAACAACAAGCATTTATGCCAACAAGATTTAATAATTAAATTATACATGGGTTGTGATTACTTTTGGCATAACCATGTTGATCTTACACAAGTAAAAACTACTTAGAATGTAATAAATTTCCAACAAATGTGCTAAAATTTAATAAATTTACAAAATAAAGGATCTTGTAAAGAATCCTTGGGAAATGTAAAGACTCATTGGCCTATTATCCATGACTATGCATTGCACATGGAACTTGATGTGTTATGTTCTTAACATTTTTCCTAATAGACTTGATCCATGGGACAATATGACATGTTTATGCTAATTTCTTATGATTTTCCTTAACACACTTCCTTGAGTGTTTTGACTTGCTATTGTCTTTCTTTTTTGAGTATTTGAATATAATCCATTGTATGTGGATCTTGTGATGATGATTTCCTTCTTGGACATTTGAATATGTCATTTCACTATATAGATATTTGATTATGTCATTATTTTAATTTATGGATACTTGAATAATTCATGTCCATTTTATTTCATAATATTTTAACATTCCCCTTATTTGTGGTCTCCTTGGACAATTACCTTTTGTCTTACTTTTGATGATATTTTATGTGTGCTTGTTTACTTTTGAGATTATATTGTTACTACCTTTACATTTACATGATATTTATCATGCATATTAGGCTTACCTATGATCACATTGGTTTTATGCACTTCAATGTTACATCTACCTAGAGATATTTTGTTTTATATGCTACATAGTTACATTTGTAGATGTGCAGTTGTCTTTCCCTTTTGAGGTGAGCTAACTACCAGGTACAATTTTTACCTCACCTCAAGGGTGGGGGGTAATTAGTGGCATCATGTCATTGTGTCATGGATTCCACATGTAGTTTCTATATTGGAGTGGGGGCATACTTTGGAAGCATGTTATAAAAATTCACAGTGTGTATGGTACCTAAACTACTTTACATATTCAGTGGGGGCATGTCATCGTGACATGGATTCCATACATTAAATTTTTTGAGATTATAGTGGGGGTATTATTAGGAATCATGTCCTCAACATTCATTTAGTATGGTACTTATAATTCATAGATTTAGTGGGGAAATGTTTTGGAAGCATGTTCTCCACATGTACTCAATTTTTAGCATTTACAATTTATAGTGGGGGCATGTTTTGGAAACATGTTCTCCACATTGGTACTTATATCAGTTTTTTATTTATCCATATATAGTGTTGGTATGCTTTGGCATAATTTACTCCACAAATACACAATCTTTTGAATTGGCCAAATCACGTAATTATTTCATTATGATACATATTTGTGGTATAATTATATATGTGGTAACTTTATTACACATAGTTTCAACATGAGACAAATATAAGGTTCATATGTTATGAAACATGCACCTAATATTTTAAAATTCAAATCAAATTTAGATTCAAAAACTATTTCACTTTTTGATATCCATCAGACTTTTACAAACTTTAGCGAGCCAATCAACTATAGTAGTTGGTTTACCTTTTTGTATGGTTGGGGTGAAGATATCACTCAATCTTTCCAAATTTTTAGTTTTTAATTGATCATCAAAACTCACTAGGTTACAAGTATCATTGGGTTGCTTGGTTGATCGAATATTAACTGATAGATGGAAATTAAATTTTCATCCAAAGTTGGGGGGATGTCCAACCTTTCACACACATACACTCTCTCTTTATAAAAATCTATCTATATATATTTCCTTGTCTATATGCACTTTAAAATAATTATCTATATTTATCCTAATCTCATTTTTATAGCATTACAAAGATATATCTTTCGTAAAAAGACATTCCAATGGGAAAGGTAGTTACATTGACACATAGGTGTACTCCTAAACCTTACTCTTTCTATTTTAATATATTTCAAGTACTTTTAAGATAGATTCTATGAACTGATTATAAACTATAACATGATCTTGGTTGTATTTTAGTCAATAATTAAACACTAAAATAGAGCTCCAATAAAGCACTCAAATTCAACTCAAGTAAAGACACGGTGTGTATATACACTCATATAGTTATTCGGTTACTTTAAACTAATAATTTAATTACTAGTTTAAAGAGGGGGAAATGTAGATGATATTATATTATTATGTATCACCTCAATCTTGTACACTTGGGAAAATCATGACTCTATTTATTCCTCTTAGTTTACACATGCCTTGTTTCTATAAGCCTCACATCTGATTTATCTTTTGCCCCTTGGCCTCTGTCTTAATTTGACTAACCTTATATTGATGATTCAAGCATTCCATCTTACCTAGAATTCTTAAAATGTAATAATTTTACACCTGTGCAAGTTCTAAGTCTAGGACCTCTCCTTTACTCCTTGGACACTAAAATATAGGTTAGATAGTAGCATCAACATTACTATCTAGGATCGACACAAGTGTCTACTACTCTAAAGTCATTAGATTTATAAATTAAGTGTATCATAATGGTTAGACTAGGTGATTTGATATGATTTATCTTCTGATAGGATTGGTATAAATAAAATATAAACCCTCACTCATTCCTAACCTAAAAAAACCAATGAGACCAAGGCACTTACGAGACATCACTATATTAAGAATTTAATTGATCAAATTTTCCCTCTTTCTATAATAGTCATAGGTACATCACATCTATAGGTCTAAATGACTAAAGGATTGGTCATAAGGTCATATTGTCCAAGTTAAAAGTGAGGTCACTATTGTACTTTCTTTTCACATTGCATGATTTATGAAAAGGCCAACATATAGGGGATAAATATATTATTTTGAGGCCCTCTTCTGAGTAATTTGATATATAGGCAGAGCCCTTTAAAATTGGTGTCATTGTGGTTTAGTTCTATAATATGTTCACACTAACACATTCTTTCCAATGTTAAATTGAAGATGTAAGGCTAGGGTTTCAAGATTTGAATAGGAGAAACAATACATGACCCAAATATGAATGCACCAATGTGAAGGTGAAGCCAAACCAAAAAAAAATCCTTGGGTTTCATCATATTTCATTTATTATTACATGGAGGACATTGACATCAAACCCATACACTAGAATCAACCCAACTATCCAAGGATGATGTAAGTGTCCAAAGAGTTAAAGTCACCATATATAAAATCTTATAGTTATTAAAAATAGTCTTCCTAGCTGATCCCTGCTTGTATCTAACCTAGAATTTTATTATTATAAAAAATAAATAAGTAATTTATTTCATGTTATTTGTACATATACCATACTTGTACATTCCATTAATAACATATCAAAGAAAAATAAATTAAGCATATGGTATTCTAAGTTTAAAACATTAATTAGCCTACTATAGATCTGATATTCAGCTTTTTTCCCTATCATTTATATATACTTGACCCTAACCACTAAAATTGGATCTACATCCAAATTATGGTTAAACATCACCCTTTGCCCCTCTAGATTAGATGGGTTATTACATTAAATTGGGGTGATAAAAAAATAAACCTCAAATCCAAATTCTAACTCATACAAGCATTTTCATATTGAAACAAATATTTATAAATAAATTTTTATAACTCTTATACCTCAAATCTTGAGATATGTGTTAAAATAAAGTGCCCTTTCTCCAAATCTAGGAATAAGGTGAATGTCGAACTTTGATTTCCTTGTTAATGTTACTAAATCAAATTTAAATTATTTTTAATTAGTGTAGTGGTTTTCAAGTCCATCATAAGACTTCTATAGACTTTCATCATTATCAACTAACTCTTACACAAGGACTAATTTAGACAAAAAAGAATTTTCACTCTCTATCTACTTTTAAGTCATTAGCAAAAAAAATCATTTAAGTAACATACAAAGTTTGGAATATGATATTAAATGTTTTTAATCAATGACACTTTCTATGGGTGAGAAAAGGTAACACTTTTAAATACATCAAATATTATTACACTACTAACACACAAATTTCCAACACTTATAATAATAAATTCACCTCAACAAAAAAGCTAGTAGATTAGTAGAGGTTCTTGATATAAATGATTTTGTGTAAGATATTGGTTCTCCTAGTGGTTTTTTTGGGTTTAAAACTTAATATATTATTATCATTGATGAAAATTGGATAAAATTCATATACGTGGAGTCATATTATGTTTTTTTATATAAAATGATATTACTATTGAGGCATGGATAAAAGAGATTATTTATTTTAATGTTTGTGACAGTCCTACTAATGAAAAGAATTTCATAAACTAACGAGTGAGGGAAATAATATTTTTTGGATGATATACAATGTTGTAACTTAATTTTCATTCTAGATTATTCCAAAAATTCATCCAAAATTGAGCAACAAACTTGGCGTCTCTATCAACATATTTGTTAGAAATTTTTCTGTTAGGTTTCACCATAAATAAATATGTCTTTATATCCCAACCCTTATCATGTGATTTTGATTCAAATTATCTTTAATATTAATTTAATCTAAAACTTAAAGGTCCATGCACATAAAAAAATATTATGGATAGAAAAACTATAGTCATTTTTTAAAGGTATACACAATTTAATAAAGTTATTGGTCATATAATGAATACTTCCCTTTGTCATATTTAAACTTATTGTTAATATAAATTAATAATAAATACTCGTGACTTAAAAAAACACCTACCATTGTCCCACCATTATGAATCTTATAAGGGTTTCTCCATTATCTTCTTCTTCAAAAACTCAAAACTCTTTTTAAATGTTGTTTACCACATAATTTATTTTCTACCTCTTCTAATAATTATGGTAATAGTTGAGTAATGTTTTCTTAAGCTATAGACAAAATCACTTATAGAAACTTATTACACCATGGAAACTTCTCAAAACATGTGTGCTCTATGGTATAGGTTGTTCAATGATAACCTTCACTTTTTTGAGATGCATCCACAATTTAGAAAATTAATGTAAACCAACTCCATTTGCATGAAGCTACACTTTTTCAACTTATCAAGCATTTTTTTCCACATTTAAAATCTATAACACCAATATCAAATAAATTAAGTAGTATTATATTGATCTATTGAATATAATAATCTAATACAAATACAAAATGACAACCTTGCCAAAATATGGTTGTGACACATTACTCATTATTTTCATGAAAGTGATTTATTCATTTCTCAATCCAAATCACATGACCAAAATGTTTCACAGCATTTCTTCAGTTTTCAATATAGTCTTCCCCTCATCATTTTAATTATATCAGATTTGATGATACCCACTCTTCAAATAAATAGTCGTGAACTATTTTTCTCCACTCAAATAGTCTTTTAAATCATTCAAGTGATGCAATGGAAACCGCCACTTATTTTTTCACATATTATTAATATATTAGGAATATATGTATATTTTATATTCTCCCTTTTATTTGGTGATAACATTGATGGAAATAAATATAGGATTATATTTTATTTTCTCATCCCCTTCTCCAAAAACTCTTGATATTCCCTATTGATCTCTTCATTTTTTGTAAGTATCAATGTCTAGAAGACTAGCTCACGTAACCATGTCCATGTGATGACTAATGCTTGCTACATAGTGTAATTCATTCATATAATCCTTCACTTCACTTGATATTATTATTATTTTTTTTTTAATTGTCCCAAATTTGATTAGATAAGGAATAAAATTATAGTATGCTTTAATTTTCTTTCTATCAATAATGTTTGGTTTTTTTTAAAATCACATTTTTTTATTAATATTATTGTTCACATCTTCATCCCTTTCCTCTAATAGGTTCAAGGTGAATATATTTCCATCATTTCAAAGTGTATTTATTATTTTTCTACCATCAAAAATAGTATTCTTTTAAAATTTCCAAGGTCTACCCATTAGAATATAACACACCTTCATAGGCATAATATCATGTCAAACCTAATTCATATATGATGCAATCTAAGAATATAAAGAATGTCACACATTTACCAATACTTGATGACTTTGTTGAATCCTTAAATCCATGACATGTTAAGAATATTTGTGAGTGTTACTTATTGCAATCCAATTTTGTCTACCATCTCATTTTAGAATAACTTATTTATACTACAAATATAACATACAACTTTGAAATGCTTACCTCATAATTAATCAAAAGTTTTGAATATATTCTTCATTCATAAAAATCCATTCTCCTTCTTTGGTTGGTCAAAAAATACTCTAATAATACTAAGAGTTAATCATCTTATTCAACAACATGAATGTTTCCCTACTTTCTCATATTGCCATGATAGTGTGTATGTCCCTCATGATCCCTTTGACCATATTGTCTGCACTCAAAACATACACTAGAGAAACCTAAAATACCTTTTTCTATACCATGTTTCCCTCTTCTTCTTGAATGGTATAATCATCTTCTATATGTATGAATATGGCTATGATAAGTGATAGCCTCTCCCTTATGGTCATCATTTTATCATCAAGTGTTTGGATGACTTCCTCCTTTATAAAATACATCCCTACTTGTTATTTATTGTCTTTGGGGAAATTTTCATCATATTTAGTGAAAAATAATATTATTATTTCATGATAAGGTAGCATACCATCCTCAACTCATCTTGAATGATTATATGTATCTTATTTATGTATCCACCCATGTTTTCTTGTTTCACCTCATTGTGACTAGTTGATTGGTAATACTATAAAACTCCTTAATGAAATAATTAACATTAGGTTATCTTTGTATCAAGTTCTAAAATTTATTTAATAACTTTATTTGGTAATTAGAAAGTATGAATTAACTTTTCAAATAATCAACCATTATATACTTCAAGTAATATTCTCTTTGCCTCTTGCACACCTCTTCTATAGTTTTTAATTTGTATTTATTTATACCATAGGGATGCAGTGCCTTTTAAATATTCCTTATCCACTTTTAATATTTTTAGATCACTAACATCATCAAACTCAAAGTATTATTCTATCTATGTGGTCCAATCTATTAGTCTATTGAAGATGAATGATCCTTTAAACCTTATAACTTATATATTTGTTCCTCTTTAAATTTTTAAATAAATCTAATGAGCCTATCCTCAGATACATCTAGTAGTTATTTCATAACTCTTAGCATTCACTTAACCTCATCAAGTCTTCCTTCAACATCAAAATCTATTGGTCTACCTCTCCCTCCATTCTTTTGAGAGACACTTGACTCTTTTGGTCAAATAAAACCTACTTTTAGGATTGTCTATAATATCACATACTTTAAGGAAAAACCCCTCCAAATTTTTATCTTAACACTATAAAATATGATAAATAATAATTTAAAAACCCATTTTAATGTTGTAACCCTTTGCTCTCGATGTGCATGATTTGATTTTGCAAATCCCTAGAAACAATTAAAAATGAATAAAAGGCATCATAAGAAGCCAAAATAAGTTAGATTTTGATTTTTTTAGTTCTCATTCACCTTCTTGGATAAGAACCTATCAAAAAAATTTACAATAGCTTCTAAGGTATTCCCATTTGTTCTAGTGAGCTCCCTTCCTGAGAAGACACCATATTTTCTTTGTAAAAACATTTTTTCTTCTTACCTAAGCATTTTAATTTTGTATTGAAAAGTGCCTATATATTTATAAAAGAATATATGTTATAATTCTAATCACCTAAAAAATGGGTGGAAAAGTCACAACCCACGAGAAAAATCAAACCAAGGGTAAAAAAATCCTTTGGACAAGTTAGAAAAGTGGTTTAAAAGTGACCACACCCACAAAAATTTACATCACATCAGTTTTTTGACAAAAAAGTAGAGAGAGCAAGGTAAATATAACAATTAAGAAACCACAACAAACATGGATGTTAAGAGAGGTAGAGGAGATAGTAGATCCTAAGGCTTAACACCCCTTACTCCCAAGGTGGGAGGATCCTCATCAATAGGAAGGGGCTCTCATCTTGTGTTTTATTGAGCCTTTAATGTCTCATTTCAATTTATTTCAAGGGAAGCTACCAGATATAGGCATGTAAATTTGTCTTGGGGAGGTGGAATCCATCCTCTAATGTTACCATCTTAGGATGGGGGAGGAGAACCCCATCCCCTATCATCACCACCATATCTAGACAAGCCATTTGTTCTACCATGACAAGGATAAGACTAGTGAGATGGTGACCATTATGGAGAGTGACTCATGCATCTAGTTTTAGACTGCTAATGATATGGCCCATGCCTTTATCCTCAGGGAGGTAAAGGATTTTATGGTGTCTTAAAAGGTTCACGACTGACTGCACATAGAGTATTTCTATAGTAATCAATAAAATGTTGGAGATGATTAAGTTCCATATGGAACTTATCTATTTGGCTTTGAATCTAAAGAGTAACATTAGATAAAATAGTAATTTTGTTAGTAAAATATAAACTATGTTCTAACTCTTCATGATTAAAGTGAGCATAGTTTCTAGCTTTCCATATTTGAAACAAAATGTCATCTCAAGATCTTCTATAAATAATTATATTTTGTAGGAAAGAAGGTTGATTCCCCCTAGAGATCCATCTTCCATGTGAATAACTTAGGTCAAAAGGGTTGGAAAAGAGAGTGTATCTAGTGCCACATACATTATGCATGATGTAAAACCAAAAAAGGAGTTTAACAATATTTGGTTACTAGTAAGTCAGGTAGATGGGGTTAATCACTCCTAGATGCTTTAGTTGGTCACCCATAGGTAGGCCTTGGTAGAAAAGGCACCATAATAAATGAGTTTTTTTGGGCTTAATAAAAGTAGACCACATAGTGTTAAAACATCAAGCCCGAATACCATATCTAAAACGAAGATTATATCTAATGTTAATCATATCATCTAGAATATGTTATGAAATAAGTAAATAGTACCCCAATCAAAGAGAGTTTAGGTGAATGGGGTGTCCATAGGCTAGTGCCAATCCTCCACCAAGAAATAAGGTAATTGACTCAAACTTTATGTAATTACTCATCATGGATGAGGTCTTGAAGTTATACAATAGATTCTACATCTGAGTTCAATAAATGAATTATATTCTAAATTTCTTTCCAAGTGAGTGAGACCATATTTTCCTTGAAAAAAATATCACTTATAACCTCCACACATTTTATAGAGAGCTATAACCCTTTAACCAAGGGGACTAAGGCAAAGGTAATGCTACAAAAATTTAAGCAAAGCAACCACCAAAGGGATTGGGAGTTGATGGAGAGACCATTTTTAAAAACCTCACCTACCCAGATATGTAAGGCTTAAGCTTCTTTATATCCTTCCATAGACTTTGAATAACAAAAGATCACTTAATTATGAAAGGAATTAGGGTAATGAGTAGGGAATGAAGTCAAAGGCCTTATTGAGAATTTATACCAAATCAAAGTCCTTGAGAGATAAAATGGTGGATAATAATATTCTATTATTTATACCCAAAAAGACCTCTAATAGTTCATTTAGCACCTAGAACAAGGCCTTGAATTTTAGTATCTAGGAAACCCAGTCTCCCAACTTCCTTGGGATGATAGAAAATGTTCCAAGTGACTCTATAGAATCCCTTATGTCCCTCAGAGTTATCACATAGAAAATCTCTTATATTTTGTTATAATTTATTGTAAGCAGTATTAAAAGGGGCCCAACAAGAGGCATAATACATGTGTGTAACTACAAAAACATTAGATCAAATTTGAATTTTTCTAGCAAGAAAAAGAGGCTTGAGGATCCAAAATAAGATTTTTTTCCAACTCTCTACACCACATAGAACCATAAATCAGAGGAAGAAGCCCAAAAGTAATAAAATAATGCCAATAAATTTAAACTAAACCCATGGTAGAATCCACTACCATTGAAATTCCTCTAACTATGGAGGTTTGGGGACTAGGGACTATCTATAGCATTGGGTCTTCCTCCATTAAATAGAGGATCTTGAAGCCAAACAAAAACTATGGAGACATTTTATGTCATTTTAATCCCATTATTCTTCCTCTTGAAGTGTGATAAAATATTCATCAACAAAGTGACCATTTAAAAGCTATCTATCAGACTAAGAGAGGGAGCTACCTTTCACTTGACCCCTAATAACATTGTTAGCTAGGAGGTAGGTAAATACTTCTATTGAAAGAACATATAAAGAAGGAGATAAAGGACATCCTTATTAGATAGAATGATGAAGTTGAAACCAATATGATTTGGTTCTATTGATAGTGATATAGGCTCCATCATCTTGGAAAAGCATATTAACAATATGAACAAATTTGGGGCCAAAACTAAGTGCCTATAGCATGGCTAGAATGAATGGCCACTTGATGCACTCATAAGCTTTCTCAAAATCAATATTGAAAAACAAAGCCTTTTGATTAGAAATACATTCCCATTCTATACCTTCCAAAATAATAATGACATTATCTAAAATTAACCTAGTTTGGATGAATCTAGTTTGCTCACTCCTAACAATTAAAAGGAGAATATGCTTCACCATGAGAGCTAAAACTTTAGCACTAGTCTTATAGGAGATATTGAGAAAAATAATATACCTCTAATTTTTTATAATTTTAGGATCACTACCCTTGGAAATAAACATGATGTTAATCTAATTTATAAGGTCACCCAAAGAATTGGTTAAAACAACATCAGAATAAACCCAGTGAAGATTAGGACCAAAAGTATCCCAAAAAGTTTGATAAAAATCATATGGGAAACTATTAATTCATGTATCTTTGTCCACTTCCACCTACTTAACATCCTAATAGAGGTCATTGAGAGATAAGGGCCTATCACATGCAATTCTTTTAGAATTAGAGACTTTGCAAGGAAAAAACTAGAGGCATTGAAGGAGAGTCACCTCCCTCTCTGAAGAATAAGCTTGCGCTAAGAAAATCCCATGTTAATGATGAATGAAACCTTGAATAATGTCAAGAATTTTGGTGAGTCTAGTGTTTCATTCCTTGATAACTTTGATTTTATCATCATCTCTCCTAGATCATAGAAGGGTAAAAAAGTCCTTTGAAACTTTGTCACCAATTTTCAACCAGTGAATATGATCCTATAGCTGGATTCCATTGGATTTTTGTGCTTCTTCAATTTGGAATTTATGTCTCCAGTGCACCATTTGAGTTTGAAGGTGGACATTGAAAGGTGACTGCTCTATCTCGTGTTAAGCCTGAATATAATCATAGTTTTTAGATCAAAATAATGGTGAAATTTTGAGCAAGAGAATCAGACCATCATCGAATCTAGTTAGTATCTCCCTTTGGCTGAGCAATCAAGTTTTAAATTTTGATAATATGTCCCACCATTCTTTCATGCTTGAGGTGGGTAGTATTGAGATAGAATTGCATGGAGGTAGGCTTAACTTGAGTGCAGTCCACTCAATATTACATTAATATAGGGTGATGATTTGATAAAAAGGTATCAGTAATGATTGAAATTGGTCTGTCCTAAACTGGGGCAAAATAGAAAATATCTTGCTTAGCTAGCAGACTCTATCAAGGTGATAAAGCACCCTATCTTCTCTCTATATAAAGTTAGACTAGGTAAACTAGGGAGAGTCTATATTATACATGTAATTAGGGGCATGTAATTGTGTCATTGATTCCACATGGAGTTTCTACATTAGGTGGTGGCATGCTTTGGAAGCATGTTATCGAAATTCACATAATGTATACTACTTAGACCAGTTTACATATTCAGTGGGGACATGAATATGGGTTTCATATATTCATAGTTTTTAGAATATAGTGGGGGAATTATTTAGAATCATGTTATCAACATTCATTTAGTATGGTACTTATGATTCATAGATTTAGTGGGGGCATGATTTGGAAGCATGTTCTCCACATGTACTCAATTTTCATCATTTCCAATTTACAATGGGGGCATGTTTTGGAAACATATTCTCCACATCTATAATTATATCAGTTTTTTATTTCTCCATATATAGTGTCATTATTCTTTAGAATAATTTACTCCACACTTACACAGTTTTTTAAATTGGTCAAATCACATAGTTATTTTATTATGATACACATTTGTGGTATAATTATATATGTGGTAACTTTATTACACATAGTTTCAGGATGACACAAATATAAGGTGCATATGTCATGAAACATATGCCTAATATTTCAAAATCCAAATCAAATTTAGATTCTAAAACTATTTCACTTATTGATATCCATCAGACTTTTACAAACTTTAGCGAGCCAATCTACTATAGTAGTTGGTTTACCTTTTTGTATGGTTGGGCTGAATATATCACTCGATATTTCCAAATTTTTATTTTGTAATTAATCATCCAAACTTACTAGGTTATAAGTATCATTAGTTTGCATGGTTGATCTAATCTCAACTGCTAGGCGGCAATTCAATTTTTATCCAAAGTTGGGGGCATGTCCAACCTCTCTCTCTCTAAATATATCTATATATCTCCTTAGATATATGCTCTTTAAAATAATTATCTATATTTATCCTAATCTCAATTTCATAGCCTTACAATGATATATCTTTGTTAAAAAATGATTTCCAATAGGCAAGGTAGTTACATTAACACATAGGTGTACTCCTAAACCTTGCTTTTTCTATTTCAATCTATTTCAAGTACTTTTGACATAGATTATATGTAATTATTATACACTATAACATGATCTTGCTTACATGTCAGTCATGAACAAAGCACTCAAATTTAGCTCCAAAAAAGTAATCAAATTCAAATTAAGGAAAGATAAAGTGTGTATACACACCCAAGTACTTATTGCGTACCTTTAAACTAACAATTTAATTAGTATTTTAAAGAAGGGGAAATGTATATGATATTATATTATTATGTGCCACCTCAATCTTGTACACTTGGGAAACTCATGACCCTATTTCTTCCTCTTATTTTTACACATGTCTTGCTTCTGCAAGCCTCACATCCAATTTATCTTCTACCCCTTGGCCTATGTCTTAGTTTGACTTACCTTATACTGATTACTTAAATATCCCATCTTACCTAGAATGATTAAAATGTAATAATTTTACACCTATGCAAGTTCTAAACCTGGGACCACTCCTTTTTTCCTTGGACACTAATTTTTAGGTTAGATAGTAACATCAAAGTTACTATCTAGGCTCAAAACAAGTGTCTATTACTTTAAAAGGCATTAGATTTATAAATGAAGTGTATCATAATGGTTAGACTAGGTGCTTTAATATGACTTATCTCCCGATATGATTGGTATAAATAAAATATCAACCCTCACTCATTCCTCACCTAAAAAATACCAAATAAATAAAGGCACTTATTATAGATCACTATATTAAGAACTACATTAACCAAAGCTTCACTATTTCCATGCTAGTCATGGTTACATCACATCTATAGGTCTAAATTACTAAAGGAGAAATCATAAGGTAATGTTTTCCAAGTTACAAGCTAGGTGACTATTGTACTTGCTTTACACATTACATCATTCATGAACTAGCTAACATATAAGGGAGAAATATATCAGTTTGAGGCTCTCTTCTAGACAATTTACTATGTAGGAAGAGCCGTCTAAAAGTGGTTTCATTATGGTTTAGTTATATACTATTTTTCCACTAACACATTCTTTCCAATGTCAAATTAAAGATGAAAAGATAGCATTAAACCATTTGACTAAGAGAAACAATCCATGGCTCAGATCTAAATGCACTAGAGTGAAGGTGAAGCCAAACAAAAAAAATTCCTGGGTTGCATCTTATTTCATCAAGTATTACATAGAGGACATTGACATTGAACTCATACACTAGCATCGATCCAACTATCCCAGGATAATGCAAGTGTCCAAAGAGTCAAAGGCACTAGATATAGAATCTAACAATTTATCCAGAATAATCTTCCTACATGATCTTCACTTGTATCTAATCCATTATTTTATTAGCATCAGAAAAAACTATGTAATTTATTTCATGTCATTTGTATATATAAAATAGTTGTACATTTTGTTAATAGCCTATCATAGCATAATATATTAATAATATACTACATATGATTTTAGCACATTAATTGACCTACTTTAGATCTGATATTCACCTTTATTCCCAATCATTAATATATACTTAACCCTAACCACTACAATAGGATCCACATCTAAAATAGGGTTAAACATCAACCCTCTACCCCTCTAGATTAGATGGGTTATTGCATTAAATGGGGGAGATAAAAAGAATACAACACCAATCCAAAATCTAACACAACTTTCATATTGAAATAAATATTTATCAATAAATTTTGATTATTCCTATACCTCTAATTTTGAGATATGTGTTAAAACTAGGGGCCCTTTCTCCCAATCTAAGAATAAGGTGAATGTTAAACACTCTAATTTCCTTGTTAATGTTCCTAATTAAAATTTATAGTATGTTTAATTAGTGTAGTGGATTTCAAGTCCATCATAAGACTCTTCTATAGACTTTCATCTTTCTCAACTAAATCCTACACAAGGACTAATTGAGATGAATAACATAATTCACTCTCAATCTACTTTTGGGTCATTAGAAAAAAATTCTTTTAAGTAACATATAAAGTTTCGAAGATGATATTGAATGTTTTTCACTAGTGACACTCTCCATGTGTGAGAAATGCTAATTCTTTTAAATACATTATATATTTTTACACTACTAAATGAAGTCTAATAAAGAAAGTATGTTACTAACACACAAATTTACAATACTTATAATAATAAATTGACTTGAACAAAAATGCTAGTAGAGTAGTAGAGGTTATTGATATACATGATTTTGAGTAAGATATTGGTTATCTCAATGCTTTTTGTGGGTTACAAACATAAGATATTATTATCATGAATGACGATTGGATGGCAGTCATATAAGTGGAGTCATATTATGTTTGTTGTAGAAAATGACGTTAATATTGAGGTATGGATAAAAGAGATTATTTGTTTGAAAGTTCATGACACTCCTACTAGTGATTATAATATCATAAACTCATGAGAGAGGGAAATAATATTTTTTGGATGCTATACAAATTTGTATCTTAATTTGGTGCCTAGATTATTCCAAAAAGTCCTCTAAAACTGACCAAAAAATTGGGTGTCTCTATCAACATCTTTGTTAGAAATTTTTCTTTTAGGTTTCACCATAAATAAATATTTTTTAAATCCCAATGCCTATTATGTGCTTTTGATTCCAATTATCTTTTCTATTAATGTACTCTAAAACTTAAAGGTCCATGTACATAAAATGTGATTGTGGATACAAAAAATATAGTCATTTTTAAAGGTATACATAATTAAATAAAGCTATTGGTCATATAATGAATACTTCCCTTTGCCTTAATTAAAATTTTTGTTTATATATCCTAAAAAAACTAATATTTGTTTTAAAAAATCCCTATAATTTTCCCACCATCATAAATCTTGTAAGGGTTTATCCATTATCTTCTTCCTCAAAAACTCAAAACTCTTTTTGAATGTTGTTTACCACATAATTTATTTTCTACCTCTTCTAATAATTATGGTAATAGTTTCATAAATTTTTCTTAAGTTACAAATAAGACAATTATAGAAACTTATTAAATCATGGAAAATTATCACCACATATTTGCTCTTTGGTATATTTTATTCAATTATAACCTTCACTTTTTTGAGATCCATCCACAATCTAGAAAAATAATGTAAACAAATTGCATTTGCATGAAGCTACACTTTTTCAAGTTATCAAGCATTTTTTCCCTCATTTAAACTCTATAACACCAAACTCAAATACATTACATATTCTTATATTGTTCTATTGAATATAATAATGTAACACAGATATACAATCACAACCTTACCAAAATATGGTTTCAACACATTATTTATTAGTTTCATGAAAGTGCTTTATGCATTTATCAATCCAAATGGCATGACTAAAATTTTTCCTAGCATTTATTTGGTTTTTAGTATAGTCTTTCCCTCATAATTATAATGATATTAGATTTGATGATACCCACTTTTCAAATAAATATTTGCTAACTATTTTTCTCCGCTCAAATAGTCCTTTAAATCATGCATCTAATGCAATGGAAACCCCCACTTATTTTTTCACATCTTATTGATATCTTAGGAATATATGTATATTTTTTTATTCTCCCCTTTATTTGGTGCTAACATTCTTGGAACTAAAAATAGGATTATATTTTAATTTCTCATCCACTTCTCTGAAAAACCTTGAGATTCACTATTAATCTCTTCATTTTTATTAATTATCAATGTTTGCAACACTAGTTCATGCAACCATGTCCATGTGATGACTAATACTTGGATTGAAGCATAATAATGTGTCCCACTTTTTGGTAAAAAAGGGCTAGCAAAAAATGAAAGTATGAACATTTATTAATTTGTATAGACAATAGTGACTTAATCATATAAAATGGGAAAATGGTGTAAACTAATGAAATGTTTAATTTTAAGTGTAAATTACATTTATTATTTATTTCAAAAACTAATAAACAGATTTTTTATTACCTAAATACACAGTGTGTATGTTTCATGTACAAATTTTTTTATTTATTACTTGATTTCTCCTCCTCATAATTTTCTCAAAAAATAATATTTTTTCAAGATTTTTTTTCAAAGAGGTCTTAGAAACATGGACATAGTGAAAGATTATTTTTTTATAATTTTTTGATTAAAAAATATTTTTTTATTGATTTTTTAATGATCAAGGTAAGGAATATCAATACTTATTCCTTCTCCTCATTATATATATATATATACACACACACACACACACACACACACACACACACACACACACATAGATGTGTGTGTGTGTGTGTGTCAAAATAAACTCATTTTTCACCATTAGAACAAGGACATTAAAGTTGAGTCCATTGATATTTTTTAAATTTGTTTGGCCATAGTCTCCTATTTTTCCTAGTGCCTCAAACATATGGTACTTTATTTTCTAAATAAGTATATTTCACTAAATAAATCAAAAATAAATATTAAATATTATTAAAAATTTTAAAAGATCGTATTATTAGAAATCTCATAAAATACCTATTTATATGTAGAGCCACATGTTTTTATTTTATTTTTCATCCTAATATGTTACATCTGAATTGGAAATTTTAGGCCAATAATAGATTTGCAATTTAATGGGTAAGGATTTGATGCCACATGAGGTTTGAATGAATAGGGTTCAAACAAAGGGGGTTCATTTGAATGAAAGGGTTTCATTCGAATGAAGGGGGTTCATTTGAACCCCCACAAATTTCATTCAAATTAATCAAACTCCAAAGTAAACCTTTGACCCCCTTCATTTGAAGGGGGTTCATTTCAACCCCCTTCATTCTAACCCCCTTCAAAAATTACATGTGGGGGTTCAAATGAACCTCCTTCAAATGAGGGGGTTTGTTTGAACCCACATTTTTTTTAGGTTTAGATGCACTTGGCCACCAATTTGAACTCACTTATGTGCCATAGCCTACTTCATACTTGGTATAATTCATTCATAAACCCTTTCACTTCACTTATTTGATATTTGACCTTTTTTATTGTCCCAAATTGGATTGGATTGGGAATAAAATTATAGAATTATTTACTTTTCTTCATATCAATAATGTTTGGGTTTTTTAAAATCATTTTTTTAAAATTATGGTTGTTCACATACTAATCTCTTTCCTTCAATAGGTTTAAGGTGAATTTATTTCCATCCTTTCAAATTGTATTTATTATTGTTCTGCCATCACAAAGATTATTCTTTTCAAATTTCCAAGGTCTACCCATTAGAATATGACACACCTCGATAGGTGTAATATCATGCCAAACCTAGTTCATATATGATTCAATCTAAAATTATAAAAAATGTTACACATTTACTAACACTTGATGACTTTATTAAAACCTTAAATCTATGACATGTTATTAATATTTGTGAGTGTTACTTATTTGAATCTAATTTTGTCTACCATCTCATTTTAGAATATATTATTTATAATACCAATATAACATACACCTTTGAAATTCTTACCTCATAATTAATAAATATTTTGGAAGATATTCTTCATTCATAAAAAATCATTCTCATTCTTTGTCTAGTTTCATAATACTGAGATTTCATCATCTTATTCAACAACATGAATGTTACCCTAATTTCTCATATGGCTATCATATTAGTGTGTGTGTCCCTCATGAACCCTTTGACCATATTCTTTGCATTTAAAACATACACCAACGAAACCTCAAATACCTTTTCTATACCATGTTTCCTTCTTCCTCTTGAAGGGTATAATCACCCTCTATGTGTATGACTATGGATATGATAATTGATAGCCTCTCCCTTATGGTCATGATTTTATTATCAAGTATTTGGATGACATCCTGTTATATAAAATACATCTCTACTTGTTGTACTTTATTGTATTTGGGCAAATTTTCATCATATTCAGTGAAAAATAATATTATTATTTCATGATAAGATATCATACCATGATCAACTCATGTTGAATGGTTATTCATATATTATTTATGTATCAACCCACTTTTTTTGGCTTCACCTCATTATGACCAGTTAATCGGTAATACTATAGAACTCCTCAACATAATAATTAACATTGGGATCTCTTTATCTCAAGTTCTATAATTTATTCAAAAAGTTTATTTAGTAATTAGAAATTATTAAAATTAACCATTTAAATCATCAACCATTCTATGCCATGAAGCACTATTCTCTTTGCCTCTTTCACACCTCTTCTATAGTTTCTAATCTCTATTTATTTATACAATATGGATGCAATACCTTTCAAATATTTGTTATCCACTTTTAATCTTATTGGATCACTAACACCATCAAACTCAAAGTATTCTTCTATCTATGTGGGTCAATCTATTAGTCTATTGAAGATGAAGGATCCTTTAAACCTTATAACTTTTATATTTATTCCTATCCTTAGATGCATCTAATAGTTGATCATCTTCTTCTTCCTTCTCTTCTTCTTCTTCTTCTTCTTCATCTTCTTCTTCTTCTTCTTCTTCTTCTTCTTCTTCTTCTTCTTCTTCTTCTTCTTCTTTTTCTTCTTCTTCTTCTTCTTCTTCTTCTTCTTCTTCTTCTTGCTTCTTCTTCTTGCTTCTTGCTTCTTCTTCTTCTTCTTCTTCTTGCTCTTCTTCTTCTTCTTCTTCTTCTTGCTCTTCTTCTTCTTCTTGCTCTTCTTGCTCTTCTTCTTGTTCTTCTTCTTCTTCTTCTTCTTCTTCTTCTTCTTCTTCTTCTTCTTCTTCTTCTTCTTCTTCTTCTTCTTCTTCTCATCTTAGTGCAAAACTTTTTTTTGTCTTCTTCATCAAATTCCAATTTTAAATACATAACTATCAACATGCTCGCAACCTCATCAAGTATTCCTTCAACATTAAAATCTATTGCTCTACCTATACCACCATTCTTTTGAGAGGCATTTTGACTCTTTTGGTCAATCAAAACCTACATTTGGGATTATCTATAATATCACCTACTCTAACAGGGAAAACTCCAAATTCTGATCTTAAAAATATAAAATGTGATACATAATAACTTAAAAATCCATTTTAAGATTGTAACCCTTTGCTCTTGACATGCACAATTTGATTTCAAAAATCCATAGAAATAACCAACAATGAAGAAAATATAGAATAAGAAGCCTAAACAAATTTTATTTTGATTTTTTAGCATTTATTGACCTTCTTAGATAAAAAAATATTGAAAAAAAATTACAATCGCTTCTAAGGTAATCCCATTTGTTCTAGTTATCTCCCTTGATGAGAAGACACCATTTTTTCTTGGTAAAAACACATTTTCCTCCTTACACGAGCATTTTATTTTTGGATTAAAAAGTGCCTATATATTTATAAAATAAGATATGATATAATGCTAATAATATAAAAAAATAGGTGGTAAAGTCACACCCCAAAAGCAAAAACACACCAAGGGCAAAATAATATCCTTTAGACAAGCTATAAAAGTGGTTAAAAAGTGACCACACTAAAAAAAAATTACATCACAATAGTTATTCAAAAATAAAGTAGAGAGAGCAAGGCAAATAATAATAATAATAATAATAATAATAATAATAATAATAATAATAATAATAATAATAATAATAATAATAATAATAATAATAATAATAATAATAATAATAATAATAATAATAATAATAATAATAACAACAACAATAATAATAATTAAGCAACCACAACAAACATGGACCTCATGGGAGGCAAAGGAGATAGGGGATGCTAGGGCTTACCATCTCATACTCCCAAGGTAGGAGGATCATCACTAACAAGTAAAGGATTCTAACTTATGTTTTTTTTTAGCCTCTAATTTCTAATTTTTATTTATTTAAAGGGAAATTATCAGAACCAGGCATGGGAATTTCCCTTGGGGAGGTGGACCCCAGCCTCTAATGTCACCATCTTAGGGTGGGGAAGGAGATCCCCAAACCATACCATCACATTCAGATCTAGACAAGCCACTTGGTCCACCATCAAAAGGATAAAAATAGTAAGGTGATGACCATTGTGGACAGTGACTCCTATGTCTAGTTTTGGATTGGTAGTGATTTAGCCCACACAGTCATCCCCTGGGTGGTGAAGGATGTTGTGGGGGCTCGTAAGATTCATGACTAACTATACACAGATAATTTCCATAGTGATTGAGCAAATGTTAGAGGTCATTGACTCCTAGATGGAACTTATCTCTTTGGCTTTGAATTTGAAGAGTAAAATTAGATAGAATAGTAATTTTATTAATAAAATAAAGTCTATATTGCAACTCTTCAAGATTAAAATAGGCATAGTTTCTTGCTTTCCATATTTGAAATAAAATATTATGTCAAAAATTGCCAAAAATGATTATACTTTTTAAGAAACAAAGCTAAGTCACACAAGAGAGCCATCTTCATGTGAAGAATTCAAGTCAAAAGGGATAGAAAAGGGAATGTATATAGTGATACATAGATTGTGTATTAAGTCAAAACCAAAAAAGGTGATTAAAAGTCTTCTATTGTAAGAAAGCTATGTAGATGGGGTTAGTCACTCCTAGATGCTTCAGCCTATCTCCTATACGTAGGCCATGGTAGAGAAGGCACCATAATAATGAGATTTTTTGGAATCAATAGAAGCAGACCACATAGTATTAAAACATCAGGCCTAGATATCATATCTAGAATGAATATTCCATTTGATGTTAAGCATATCATCTAGAATATGTTATAGATCAAGTAAATGGTACCTTAGTTGAGGAGAGTTTGGGTGAAGGGGGTGGACATAAGCTAGTGCCAATCCTTCCACCAAGAAATAAGGTAATTGAATCCAATTTTATGCAAATATTCATCAAGTATAGAGTCTTGAAATTATGCAATAGCCTCTACATCTAAGTTCATTAAATGAAATATATTTTAAAGTTATTTCTAAGTGAGTGAGACCCTACTTTCCTTAAAAAAATCATCATTGATAACATTCACACCTTTTATAAAGAGCCATAACCCTTTAACCTCTAAGGCAAAGGGAATAATATGAAAAGTTAAGCAAGGTGACCATAAAAGGGACTGGGAGTTAATGGAGAGACCATTCCTGAAACCCTCACCTATGAAGATAAGTGAGGCTTAAGCTTCTTTCAATCCTTCCATAGACTTTGAATAATAACAGAGCCATTAATTATGACAGGCACTGGGGTAATGAGTAGGGAATGAAGTCATAGGCCTTGTTGATCCTTTCTACCAAATGGAAGTCCTTGAGAGATATAATGGTGGAGAATAATCTTCAAGGATTCATCCTTAGAAATACCTTTGCTAGTCCATTTGGCACCAAGAGCAAGCCCTTGAATTTTAATATCTAGGAAACTTAGTCCCCCAGTTTCTTTAGGACAAAACAAATGTTCCAAATGACTCTGTAGAAGCCCTTATGTCCCACAGAGTTAGCCCCTAGAAAACACATTAGGAGTTTATCTAATTTTTTTAAGTAGCATTAGAATGGGCCCAACAAGAGTAATAATACACGTGTAACTGCTAAAACATTAGAGCAAATTTGAAATTTCCCAGCAAGAGAAAGATGCTTGGTGATCCAAAATGATATTCTTTTCCAACTCTTTGCACCACATAAGACCATAAATTAGAGGGTGAATCCTAAAAGGTAAAAGGAATGCCAAGCAACTTAAATTTCACCCATGGTAGAATCCACTACCAATGAATTTTCTCTAGCTAAGGAGGTTTTGGTCCTAGGGACTATCTATAACACTGAGTATTCCTCTGTTAAATAGAGGATCCTAAAGCCAAACAAAAAATATGGAGACATTCCATGGCATTTCAATCCCATTATTCTTCCTCTTCAAGTGTGAAAAAAGAGTCATCCACGAAGTGACCATTTAAAAGCTATCTATTAGACCTAGGGAGGGAGATACCTTTCACCTGACCCCTGGTAGCATAGTTAGCTAAGAGGTAGATAAATCCTTCTATTGTAAGCACATATAAAGAAGGGGATAAAATACATTCTTTATAGATATAATGATGAATTTTAAATCAATATGATTGGGTTCCATTGATAGTGATATAGGCCCCAATATATTAAAAATCCATATTAACAGTCTGAATAAATTTAGGGCCAAAACCATGTGCCTGTAGCATGGTTAAAATGAATGGCCACATGATGCAGTCATAGGCTTTCTCAAAATCAATCTTGACAAACAAATCCTTTTGATTAGAAATCCATGCCCATTCCATACTTTCCTATACAGTAATGACATCATCTAGAATAAATCTATTATGGATGAATCTAGTTTGCTCACTTCTAACAATTAAAGGGAGAATGTGCTTCACCTTGAGATCTAAAAATTTATCAATAATCTTATAAGAGACATTGAACAAAGTAATAGACCTCTAATTTATGATACTTTTAGGATCATCATCCTTCCAAATAAACATGATGTTAGCCTAATTTATAAGGGCTCAAAAATAATTTGTTAGAACAACTTCAAAATAAACTTGGTGAAGATCAAGACTAAAAGTATCCCAAAAGGTTTGATAAAACTCACACAGGAAACTATCAATTCCTAGAGCTTTATCCATTACCATTTCCTTAACATGGTCATGAAGTTCATTGAGAGATAAGGGCCTAACACATGTAATTCTTTGTTAATTAGAGACTTTGCAAGGAACAAACTAGAGGCATTGAATGAGAATCACATCCTTCTCTGAAGAAGAAGCTTGTGCTAACAAAACACCATGGTAATGATGAATAAAAAATTCTATAATGTTAGGAAGTTTGGTAAGTCTAGTGTTTCCTTGACAAATTTAACTCTATGAAAAACTCTCCTAGATCAAGGAAGGGAAAAAAGTCCTTAGAAACTTTTTCACCAATTTTCAACCAGTGGATATGAGCCTACTATTGGACTCCTCTAGCTTTGTGTCCTTCCTCAATTTGGAATTTATGTCTCCAATGCACCACTTGAGTTTGAAGGTGGACATTAAAAGGTGACTACTCTAGCTCATGTGAATCTTAAAATATACTCATGGTTTGTAGATCTGAAGAAAGTTATAACTATGAGCAAGAGCATCATACCACCACTAAATCAAGCCAGTATCTCCCTCTAGCTAAGGAATCAAGTTTCAAAGTTTGACAATATGTCCCACCATTCTTCCATGCCTAAGGAGGGTAGTATTGACATAAAATTATGTGGAGGTAGGCTTAACTTGAGGTGAGGTCCACTCAATATTAAATCAATATAAGGTGATGATCTGATAAAAAAGGTATCAATAGCGATTGAAATTAACTTGTCCTAGACTAGGGCAAAATAGAAAAGATCTTTCTTAGCCAACAGAACTTTGTCGAGGTGCTGAAGCACCCTATCTTCTCTCTGTTGAAAGTTGGACTAGGTGAACCAAAGAGAATTTGGATTCTTCGTCCGATAATGATTGCAATCAAACACCCCAAGTTGGTTGTGTATATAAAACCAAGCTTCACACTCACCAACATACCACCACATTATAAGGTGTCCTTTATCCTCTATTAATTCCACCATGTTGAAATCACCATAGAGGACCCAATATGCATCCAAAAGAGAGTTAGCCAACCACCTCCACAAGGCGGCCCACTCCACAACATCATTAGAGGCATATAAATTGACCAGCCCAATGATGTAGTTATTAAAGTAAAAAAGTGTTGACACCACCCGATGGGTGGGATCTGAACCCTACGAAATAAAATTATGCATTAGTTTTAAATCCAAAAAAGTGATGGCCCCACCATACCCAACGTCATGCCGAATACCCTGACATATGACCCCAGGCCAAATTATTCATGTAGCATTCTGCAGTAAAAACCCATAAATCTTGACCTCTTACATTCAAAGAATTTTCATATTGCAAAAAAAAATCTTTTTTCTTCTTTAATTGTTTTGCACAAATTATCTTCACCTCACTAAACCTTCTATAACCTCAACTTGTTTTAGATTTTAAAATTTGTTGTTTGTAATTTTTTTCATCCTCGAAAGGGCCATTTGGTGGATACTGCCCTTTTACAATAAAGAAACGTTCCTCGTATATTTTTTAATCTTTTCACGGTATGAATTAAAAACCCCATATATATAATAATAATTATTAATTTTATTACTATTCTATTTTGGCTTTGGTTTTGGTTTTGGTCGTGGATGAAAATTCTCTTTTACAAGTTACTTTTCATATGCAATGCGAATCATATTACACAAGAGTAGGAAAAGATTTTTTATTTTTTTTAAATTTGTTAAGTATGTTATTGATAAAGCTCTATCATTAGAAGTCCATCATGGCCATGGACATCGAGATCAAGCGTTCAAAAAATAATACTACCTTGTAAGTTGAGATCTGTTCATTCATTGTTGTAAGGCATCATAGACAGACCATGCCCACAAAACTTGTATCCAAATCCTGTTTGAAGGATTTGGGTGTCCACGAATATTTGCATGGAAGATATGGGATCAGAGGACATTCTCCTGGATTACCACGCCAGAGAGGTTCAGCCTTAGGTTTTAAACTCTTTCTCTTGTGATCAGGCTCAGATGAAATATCTCTGAAAACATTTTCTTCAACGGAGCTCCCCTGTCACTCCATAGCCTTCCTGCTTCACAGCGGTCTACTGGATTGGATGAACTAAAATGTTCTGTAATGAGAGCATGAGTCCCGCTGTTCTGAGGCCTGTTTTACATGTTTATTTTGATAGTGTGTGTACGGCCCAATGGAGAGCTGCAACCAAGCAGTACTTTCGGACGTATCTTCTTCTCCTTCGATAGAGGAGCCACGAAATGTATTATATCTGGCTTCCACGGCTGGATTCCACCTCGAGTCGGTTTCCGCGCTTTTTATATAGCTTCTTGATATTACAGCAGTGTTTCCATTGATAGTCCCTGCAGGTGCTGTTTCTGAAGAGTCGGATTGGTTGTTAGCTGGAAACAATTGCAGCTCTCTATGCTCCATTTGCAACCAAGCTTGCTGCTCATAAAACTTAGCATTATCGATAGATCTGTCTTCCAATGAAAGCGCAAACAAGGCAGCACTGGCAGTTTCGTTGGAACTGCTTGTCGTCATTGTCAAACAAGGCTGACTCAACAGATCATTGTACCTTAAAGTTCCTCTTTCTTTCGCTGCAATGCAATGGTATTGGTGTTCAATGAAACTCTCCACTCTACAGCAAACGCCTAAAAATAGTTACAACTAAACGGACAAGGATCGAAGGCACTGATGCAATGAATTTAATAAATAGATTTTCATTGATTTGAATATGATAATACAATGCCATGGAGTTGGCATAATACACATACCTTGAAAAGACTCTGCCGCAGTCACATGAAATTCGTCTGGTTCCGCAGGTCTTGAGGTGGGCTTTGTAATCAGATTGAACTGCATATTCCTTGGAGCATCTTTCACACTTCCATTGTTTTTCAATACTGTGTTTCCTGCGAAAGTGTTTCTTGATGCCAACCAGATCTCCAAGGGCATGGCACGGATCGTTGTGAAGGCACGTCGGGTCCGGGCACACATACACGCGCTTGCGAACTTCCGGTGTAGGCCTCTTCAACAGCTTCCAAGGAACTTTGTGTCTGCGTCTGTGCATCTGCAGATTATGATCCCTCTGGAAACCCTGGTTGCATATTTCGCAGAGATATCTATCGGATTTCGTTAGCGCCTTGGGTGACGATGCCACCACTTCTGCATCGGGTTCTGCTCATTATAACAGGATTTTCCTTAATCAATATAGGCAAGCATGTGTGGACTAGCAAAAGATTATTTTCAAAGCTAACAAAATATTACCAGGGGTGCCAGCACAGCGGCGTTTTCTTTTGTTAATGTTGCTGGTAGACCAAATTGGAGGACCAGACGAAGACTTAATCCTCGCGGGTACAACTTGCATAAACAGACAAGTGGCAGTTCCTGGTGAGAGCAACGCGCCCATATTGCAAAAAGCCACAAGCACCCCGAGAGAAGGACTTCCTAGCGAACACAAAATATATCTGGTAATGAAGATTATGCTTCTCTATTGTTTGAAATCTCTTTAGATCTCTATAATTTGGCTAGCCTATTGAAGCACACAGAGGAGTAAGGTACTGTGCCGATAAAATTAGTTGATCCCAAGCAGCAAAAGCAAGAGATTGACTAAACTAATGAGGTGAGCACCAGCCAGAAAGACTCGCACCCGACCGTGGCCAACTGTATTACCACTCACCATCTACTGACAGCGTGCAGCTTTTTCTGCTCTTATCATTATTGGACTACTTGTGGTTTCTGCAAGCATATAGGCGGGCTAATAACATACTGACATAAGTAGATTTTATCGTTTTACCGTAAAAAAGGGTGTTCTAGCGGGCTCCGTTTTAAATTTGAGTAACCGCGAGTGGATGCATTGTAAGTTGTTCCGTCATGTTAAACCAAATGCGTGGGTCAGCGAGACCTTTGGAAATTTGTTCGATACATATTCAAAAAGGGAGGTGAGTGCGCTCAGTCGAGTAGAGTACCATAAGGGGAGTAAGCACTTCTACACCCTCCAACGCACATGCCCAAAGCCTTCCTAATTCAATATTAGTTCGATACATATTCAAACATACAGAATTTTGCTAATGTGGAACCATTTTATTCATAGACAATGTGAAAATGATCAGCAAAATGTCAAAAAATTGTCAGAGTGGTTGGGCCTAGGCAGCAGCACTTGCTATTGCAATGGATGGTATGACATGCTCAGTTGTGCCCTCAAATGCGCTCAGGGATGCCTTTTCCTTGCATGTCCGTAACATATGTGACGCATTGGACGTTTGACGATCCAGCCTCTCTAAAGCAATCATAACAAGCAAAATGTGTTTATAAAATATTGATTAGCAGCACTGATCCATAATTAACAGATAAGATTCTCAGAGGAGCTTTGGGAACAATACAGTGTTTGAAATGAATCTATATCGCCAGTACATAAGTTATTATGGGCACACAACTTATTTGACCCTGAATAATAGCGATGTTTAGTGAGAAAAAGAGCTAATAATTGATCTCATCCGAAGTAGCCCTGGGATTTCAACATACCCAGGGCTATCAATTTAAAATCTGGTTAGTGCCTCCTCTATTAGGGGTATATATATATATAAATTCTATCTTGCGAGTCTTTGACTTCTCATAAATATTAACTTTTTAGATAAGAATTTGCTAATTTTATTTAGTGGTCAGCTAATTTTTTTAAGCTAAACCAATTATGGCCTGTCGAACATTTCACTGGCCATATACAGTCGAAAACACAAAACAGTGTATGAGAAAATGTCAATTCCATTCCTCATGACTCTTAAGCATTTTTAAAGGTTTTAGAGATCAATAACATTCACTTGTGTCTTATTTGTACAAGTTGTGTATTTTATTATGCCTATAAGCATTTGCTAAGCCAATTGAGCCTTGCATTCCATCTTGATCGATGGTCCACAACAATGTTGGGAGGATGAATACAATTGCACCACTCTACATCCGGCGCATGTTGTACATTGGTGCGGTGACATTGCAGGGACAAATAATGGTTAATAGTCAAGTGCTCATTGTTAGCAACATGGTGAGTGGTAAATAAAATGAAACAATGGTGTGGGTACCATTTTACCTTGCAGGAAACCCTATTGTATGGATATGTATCTGAGTGCATGAAGTGCCATTAATTTTTTTCAAGCATATTTAAATGTGTATATAAGTATGCAGATTTTCATTTGATGTGTTATTAACCCATCTATGAGACCAAGTTTAATATTTCTTATAGAGCAAATTTGTTTGAGGATTCCAAACCAAGAAAATTTCTAAATATATTTTAGGAGAAATTATATTTTAGGTTTTAGAGGAGTTTCTATCATGACCTCAATTTGTGTGCTTTATTTCATGTCTTTAGCATTGTTGATTTCACAATTATTTATTTATTGACATATTTTTAAATTGTAATAACTTAGCTATTGACTTGTTATCTGGTTAATATTGAGACTCTATTTTGAGATATTATTATGAATATATATTTCATATTGGACATGTTTATATTGTCATGGATGATTGATTGAGTTTGTTATATATTTAATTTATGTTATTCAAATTGTTTTTTTGGTCATATTTGATATATTATTTTCCATTCAAATACTGATGATGTATCATTTAGATGATTGTAAAAATTGGAAAAAGGAAAATGAACCATGTTGGATTTAATGCTCAACAATAATGCAACAAAAGGGTAATAATGAGCTAGTGATCTTCGAGCCATGAAATTCTGAGATTTAATTTGATTGACTCCTTATTGGCCATTGCATTCACTTATTCCATTTTTTGAAGAAGCAAAGTGAATTTTTATTAGCCTTTAACTATGTTCTTGTTTTCTCAATTTGACTTTCATCATGTTTGTTGTCGTAATTAATTTAAGTTGTTCCTTTACTTGACATCATGTGGAATATTGTAAAATTGGAATTGCTTTAAAATGGTTTTGTTGGATCATCAATATTTTTCATAAAACTTGAAATTTGTTTTAAGTTGGGAACATGTGCATTAGTTTTCATTGATTGCTTCAAGATGGTTTTATTTATCTACACTATTGCATGACATTGACATGGTGTTTTGACCATTTAGATACATGAATGTTTAAGTTAATAAGGGGACCATAGGGTCTTCATATGTCTTGTTTGATGGAATCTTGGAATTCTCTAAATTTAGCTTTGACCACATTGTAAATTAGGCCATGTTGACCCAAATTCCAATGTCAAATAGTTAAGTAGCTTCAAATTATTATTTTTGTTTAATAATTTAGTTTTTTGGAAAGCTTAGTTGGTTAAAACCTAGCCAAACTTTACTGATATTTCATGTGAAAGTCGTTAGAGACCTAGTGGGACTTGGTTATGACAGTTCTATTTTTCAATTGCATTTTTGGTAAAAATGATGATGGTTTGTTTAGCCATGTTGGATGTTGTTCATGGCTACAATGTAGGACCATTGTGGGATTTAATAGTAGTTAGTGGATTTCGTGAGGGCTCAGCTAGGTACAAGAGGAAGAAATAGTTTGTTGTTTTTCAAAACAAGCCACAATGTTTTTTTGCATTCATGTTGCATTCAACAAGTAAGTGGTTTTATTTTTTCTTTAAGTTGGATTATTTTGTTAAATTTATTTTTGTTATGTTGAAATGGGTATAACCAATTGAAATAATGAACCTTTATAGGTTCATTTTGAATTCTGTAGACTTCATTATGAACCGGCAATGCAATATTTAGTGTATAATCAAATACACTTGAATGTGCATGTTTTGGGTTTTTTTTCTTTGTGGCTTGATGTTTGGTTTTGATACTTGACTGTGTAGTCATTTTCATTTATATATTTCCATGGATTGAGTTTGAATGTATATTAAAGTCGGCATGGTTAAACCATATTCTAATTGGCATCAAATATAGTATTGTCACTATTTTGAAATAATAGGATTCATTTATTAGTTGTCGTTTACTATTTTCACTTGTTTTATAGAATCTCTATATAAAGTGTTTATGGAAAACATATTTGGGTATATAATTTTTTGTTGTCTTTTTAGTGAAATTGTGAAATGGCCATAGGTTCTTATTTTATACTATAAATAGAGTTTTAATAAACTTTTGTTTGTATTGATTAGTTTTGTATAAGCACAATGTCTTATGGAAGTTTTAAATAAGTTCTTATATCATTGAAATCTTATTAGTCTATGAGGGCTATCATGAAAATTTTGAGTTGAACTATTTTGCATTTGGTGTATACTTTGATGACTCTTTTTGGGTATCATGCCTCTTTTTAATAACAATATGATTTAAACTATTGATGTTTATTTTTGTTGAAAGATAATGATGGTGAATCAAAGTATGTGTAAGTATATTTACTATTATTGGTTAATGAATACATGTATTGTATATTCCCATGCATATCTTGTTTGAAGTTAATGGACTGAATAATCATTGTTTAGTTTAAGGAAGTCAAATGCAATTATTCATAGGTTGAATGTAGGTACTAACAATAATCATGAGTACTTTCTTTCATGCATTATATTTAAGTCAATTCTTGTCATTATTTTATGTTCTTGAATTTCAAAGCTCAAAATCTTATTCTTTCGATTCACCCTTATATAAACACTATTGTTGAAATCCATATCCATCTAATGGATGGGATGGTCTAGGGTCATTGATGAAGGGCTAATTAAGTAGCGTAGGTTCACTATTTGCATACTTATTTTTGGAAGATTATTTGAGTGATTAGACTCGTTATTTATTAGTTTTTATATTATGTGGTTATTTAGTATAAAGACATTATATAAATTCAATGTCTAATTATATGATAGTTGAAACAATTCATTATATAGTATTATTCATTATGCGTGTTAAATTTGCTATTCTAATTTAGAGGCAATAAGATTTTATGTGGTTTAGTTATGTAGTGGCTTTAGAATTATTTTGTAATATTATTATATGGATAGACCTATATGTTGGTTTTACCTTCTTGCATGTATGAATGTTAATGAATAGTTAATCAATAAGGAAAAAATATTTTAATTTTAATCATTAAAGATATTGCCCAAATTTGAATGTTGTATTTTGAAAAGTAAACGTGCTATTCGATTTTCAAATAATATATAGTTCATATGTTTTAATAAGAATATAATGAGTACACTAATGTTGAAATGTGAGGACTACCATTCTCTTGTCATTTTTTGATCTAGGCAATAATTTAGGTGACAATTCGGGAGATGGTTCTACCCCAATTGATGATGGAAATTTTGGGAGCCATAACTTTTGTATCATAGTTCCAATTGACTCACCATTTGAATCGTTGGAAAGCTAAGAATGAGGAAAATATGGTGAGATTGCATTGAGCTTTGATCGATGGATTTTGACCCCTAAAAACCAAATGGAAGTGCCCCAAATTTCAATTTTAGTAGTGCAGTCTAAAAATAAAAAAAATTTAAAAATAGTAATTCCTCAAATTTTGTATTGTTGTAAATCATGGAAGTTAAACCACTTAATCTCCTTTGAGATTGGTGACCTTCCACATTCTCCTCCTACCTTCAAAACATGTATAAATGAAGATGTAACCTTAAATGGAAATCAGATATCTCTTCTTAGAGATAGGCATATGTTTGGGTCTATAAATTTATTGAATAGGACATCTCTTTTCAGAGATAGAATTATTGTTATTATGTTATTTTTATTTATTGAATTATGTTTCAACCAAAGATTTTGAGTTTTGGATCAGTGGTATTGGAGCATTTTTTCTTTAGAGTGTATGATCTTGAGGATGATGTTAGATTACATGAAACTTGGGTGAAAAATAGAACCAACAAACTATCTACTTATTCACTCCAAATGATTTCAAATGGTGGACAACACCGAGACATCTGATCCTTTAAAGGAAATGGTGAATGAAGATCTATAGCAACAACAATCACAAATGCTACAATAATTCACTCAAATTCTCTAACAAATTTTGATGAGAAATATTGGCTCTTCATCTGTAACCCCACATCCTTTCAATGCCTCAACATCCCTCAAAGTTTAAGTGAATTTTGATATCCCTACATTTGAAGGTAAAATCAATGCTGATGCAATAGAAAATTGGTTGGATCAATTTTTATCTTATTTTTCTGTAAATAAATTTACCGATAAAGGGAAGATTACTTTTGCTCTTTTGAAAGCATCATTGCCTATCAAAAATTGGTGGGAAGTGTACAAAAAGAGATTCAGTATGGATGATATTGGCTTTGAGGTAGAACCTACTTGGGATGATTTCATAGAAGCTGTAAAGGAAGAATACTATCCCATTGGACCATATGATGATCTGCATATAGAGTGGCAACAACTTTGCCAAGGTAACAAATAATCTGTTTAAGATTACACTAATATTTTTCATTCTCTATCTATGAGATTAGGCATCCAAGAAAGTGAGAAACACAAGGTTCTCAAATATCATGGCAGACTATAATGGTACATATGGGGTGAAATGAAACTCTTTAATTTGGAACCCTCGGTGAGGTGTACAAGTTTGTAGTGAAGATTGAGCAGAAACATGGAAGAATGAATACGAAGAGTCAGCCTTCAAAATGGAAAAGTGACAAAGAATGTCAAACATGAGGCAAAAATTGGAAGCAAAAGGAAGGAAACACTAGGAAGTGGTGTGATTATCATAAATCTAGAACTCACTCTAAAGAAGAATGTTGATCCATCAAGTCCCTTCTCTTTGAGTCACAATCCTTAACATCTACTACTCTACCTCATACATAGCCTACAGTGGAAGAGGATGAAGAAGAGATTGTAGATGTTGATCTCAACGCCATCGTTACTTCATCGGAGACACATGAGGAGAGGCTAGATGATAAGGAAAGGTTGTTTCATTCTAAGTTATGCATGAAAGGTAAGCCTTTGTCTTTCATTCTTGATAATGGGAGTTAAAATAATTTAATCTTTGCTAATGTTATAAAAATCTTAAATTTGTCCATGAAGCCTCACCCAAAGCCATACAGTATTAGATGGTTGAGTCTAGGGAGAAACCTCCATGTCACCACCAATGTCTTCTCTCATATGCAATAAAACCCTTCCAAGATGAGGTCTTATGTGATGTGTTCAATCTAGATGTTTGCGATGTATACTTTGGTCACCCATTTGTGTATGATCAACATGACATCTATGAATAAAGAACTTAAAGGATCACTCTCACTCATGGAACATGGTTCTATAGGGTACTAGAGGTACCACCTTCTACATCTCTCTCCCTGATTAGTGCCAAGAAATTTGTTCTCATGGTGGTCAAGCCACATGAATCCAAAAGGGATTATGTTGTAGCTTTGAATACAAAAACAACATAACAACATAAGTCAATAGATAATAAGCTAAAGAACTTCATGGCCTTCCATCCATAGATTAATGGTTAGATATAAATGGTGAGCAATTAGGGCCTACACAACTTCATAAAGCATAGTCCATTCTAAGTATGAATCAAGAATCAAATTATGACATAACTACCACACCTAATGAGGAATATTGATGCAATGGGGACCATTATTATTGAGGGAAGAATGATTTGGGCAATAATTTTAGGTGATAAACTAGGTTACGGTTCTACTCTAATTGATGATAGAACTTCTGGGAGCCATAACTTTTTCACCGTAGCTCCAATTGACTCATCGTTTGAAGCGTTAGAAATCTAAGAATGAGGAAAACATGGTGAGATGGAATGCCAATAATTTAGTAATCAAATTTCAGTGTATGAATGTACACTTAGTACACTATTACACTCTAATTTACTTAATGATTGGTTAAAATAACTTACTAATAATATTGATAAAAATTGTTAACCTTGGTCAAATACATGTGTTTGGTAGAACATAGTTATGGACTTGATCACTTTTTTTTTGAATTAGTTTCTCTATTTAGGGTTGACAACAATGTTGATGTAATTAGAAGTTCATTTTTTTTAATTAGGTTTTTACATTTTGTTATTAGAGATATTTTATGTCCTCTAGGGAACTTTGGGATATAAGTTTACTACTTTTACCTACCCAAGTTTTTTTATGTTTCACCTCAAGATGATGAGAATTAGATTGGGTAGGTTAGATTATGACAATAACTTGGTAGTTGAAAATCCTAGTACAATTTGAGGCAGAGGAATAAATATGGGAAGAGGTATAAGTCGTGGAGCCCAAAACCTTAACCTAGATAAAGAAGAATCTCCTTCAAACAATTACGGTAGAAATGTAGGGGAACCCAATTTAAATGTTACTAGTTAAAATCCTACTTCTAGTCAAGAATATGTCAATCGAATATTATCTTCTTTTAATGCCTTGAAAAGTAAGTTGGAATCTTAGAAACACAAGTTGAATAATCTTTAGGTTGTTCCACAATAATAATATCTTCAACTAAGTGAAGGTAAAGTGGAAGAAAAAATAATCCAAGAAATGTTATTAAATGTAATTTATCCAATCATTAAGAAAATTAAAAAACTTCCACCCCCTATATTTTTTGGTGAAGAATCATGTGATGCAGTTGATGCATGGTTGGTCAACCTTAAATATATATATATATATATATAACATTCACTCAAGTGTGAAGGCATGGGTAACTTATTATTAACTAGTTGGAAGTGCAACTCTTTAGTGGAACCATCTTTGTGATTTATAAGGATATCAACCTTTGACAACTACCTAACCTTTTTTTTGAAAGGTAGTTTTCAAAAAGGTATTTTAGTGCCAATTTCATAGAGAAAAAGATAACATGTTTTTAGTTGTTAAAGCAAAAAAATATGTTTGCAATAGAATATGGTAATAAATTCTTAAATTTATTTCATCATGTGAACTATATGCATGATATAATGAAACCAAGTTAATAAATTAATATTGATGCATGATGTAAATATAACCAACATAAATTTTTTTATTATTGTCATTGAAGTAGTTTATATGGTAGAAGAGAAATAAAGGTCTCAGTAGAGAGTGAGAGAGGTTTTTAAACTTAATAGATATCAACTTAAAGTTCTAAATCTTTCTCCTTGCCCTAAGAATTTTAAGAGATTTAATCAAAACCATAGAATTGCCTAGAGTAATAGTGTTTTTAGTAAGTTTCAAGGCCAAAATAAAAATTATAAGTTTTAGAATTCTTCTTAAACATAGTCATTCAATAAAAAATAGAGTCAAAGAAATACAAATTTGCCTTCCACAAGGGTAAACATTGTGCCCATTTCAACTCATCGGACTATAATATGCTAGGAATGTGGTGATAACCAATAAAAGGAATATCCTAATTAAAATTTGGAAAATTAGTGAATCATATGGTGCATGCAACTGTGGATACCAAGAATGTCGAATTTCAAGCCACACTTATTAAAATCAGAGGTCATCTATCTAGTTTTTTAGTTTCAATTCTGATTGATTTAAGTAGAATTGATATTTTAGTCTTCCATAACATTAATTAAAAATGTAAATAAAATCATGTTGGTTTAATAGATGGATGGGAGATTGAGTTCTGTAGTTTTTCATATTTTTCTTGAAAAGTTACTTGAATTATTCCTAGGCATGAATTTGATTTTTCCATTGATGTAATGTTTGGGGATGCCCTTACATCTAAAGCTTCATTTCATATGAATGTGGCTAATTTTTAATAAATTATGGTTTAAATTTAATAACTATTATAAAATGATAGCTTTGGACCAAGTGTATCTCATTAGGGTGTTCCTTTTGTGTTCTTGAAAAATAAATATGGTATTCTTAGACTATGTCTTGACTATTGCTTGCTTAATAAGGTTACTATTAAAAACCATTATCCCTTATGAATGAGAGATGATTTTTTTGACTAGATAAATGTTTAAATAGTATTTTCTAATACTAATCTTAGATCAGGTTACCATAATTTTAGAATTAAGGAAGAAGACATACATAAAATAACTTTTCAACTTGGTATGGACTTTACGAGTTCATGATAATTCCCTTTCGATTGACAAATACACCTGCTAATTTTATGAATTTTATTAATGTTGTATTTAAATATTATTTGGTCAAGTTTCTTCTTGGTTTATTTGATGATATATTGATATATTCTATGAATGCTTCTGAACATGAGTAATATTTACATTCAATGTTACAAAGACTAAGGCAAACATAAGATTTATGTGAAGTTTTATAAATGTGCATTTTTCAAAATTGAATTACATTAATTTGGATATGCTATTTATAAGGATGGAATTGATGTGGATCTAGAAAAAATAAAATCTATTCAAGAATGGCATACCACTACAAATTTATATGAAGTGCATAGCTTTATGGTCTTGGCTAGTTAATATAGAAGGTTTATGGAAATTTTTTCCAAGTTGGCTAGCCCAATTACTTATTTGTAATGCAAATATAAAAATATTGTTTGGAGTTTGGAATGTGAATAAGTTTTTAAGAGGCTTAAAGAGTTGTTAACAACATCACTTATACTTACTATTCCAGATCCTAATGGTAATTTGAAATCTAGTTTGATGCCACTAATGAGGTATTTGGTGGTATTATTATGCATGATGTCAAAGTTGTGGCTTATGATTCACATGAGCTCAAGGAACATGAAAATAGTTATACCACACATGATTTAGAGCTTACTGTTATTGTGCATACTTTATAATAATGGCAACATTTTTTGCTAGGTAAACCTTTTAAAGTTGAATTTGATTATTGCATCCTAGAACAATTTTCACCCAAGATGATATAAATTTTCACCAATGTAGATGGATGAATTTTTGAAAAATAATTATATAAACTTTGAATAGGTTAAAGGTAAGGATAATCACATTGTTGATACTCTCAGTTGATGCACATATCTTACTATGTTATCTATTTACAATGTGATTTTAAAACTACTATTTTAGAAAAATAGCTTACTAATGAACTTTGTTGTGAAGTAAGTATAGGTTTGGATGACGAGCCTGTAGAAAAGAATTTTTTTATTATTCTCTTGAAAATGATGGTGTATTAATGCATAAAAATTGATTATTCATGCCCAAGTTACGTGACTTGTAGAATATTTTGTTGAAATAAGTGCATACAACATATCATTTTATTCATTTAGGTGTCACAAAGATGACATATGTGCTAAAAAGATATTATTATTGGCTGGGTTTAAAACATGATATTGTTGATTTTATGGCAAAATTTTTAGAATGTTAATGGGTAAAAGTTGAACATTTCCATCTAGGAAGTTTGATTTCTCCTCATAAAAATAAATAATGTAAGTGGACTATTATTTCACTTTATTTTATTATTGGTTTACCAAATTCATGTAATAAGCATGACATTATTTTTGTTTTGATTGATAAATTTACAAAATTTGGTCATTTTATTACTAGAATTATGACTTATGATGCTTTTGTGTTTACCAAACACTTTGTAAATGAGTTAGTTCTATTTTATGGCATGCCATAAATTATTAAATCTGATAGAGATCAGTAATATACTTTAAGATTTTGGAAAACCTTGGTTGTAACATTTGGAATATGTTTAACGTTTAGCTTTTTATACCACTTGAAAATAGATGATCAAATGAAGAGGCTTAATCAAATGGTTGAAGACATGGTAAGGGTGTATTTTATGGATCAACAAAATAAATGGAAAGATTTCCTACATTTAGTTGAAATTGATTATAATTATTATCACTCTCTAATTAAAATGGTTCTATTTGAAACCCTATATTGGTGTAAATGTAGAAATCCTCTTAGCTAGGACAAACTAAAAGGTAGATATATTTTTGGCCCTAATATTATGCAAGAATATGATGTCTAAATGGATTTGATTCACCAAATTAGAAGGCTAATTCAGATAGACAAAAGAGTTATACATATTTAAAAAATACACCTCATGAATCTAATGATGGTGAAAATGTATTTCTATGTCTTACACCACAAAAAAAAATTATTAAATTTGGAAGAACTTCTAAATCGGCTCCTAGATTTATTAGACCCATTGACATTCAAAAAAAGTTCATTCTTATTACCTACTGATTAGATCTTCCTCCATCTCAATCTAAGATTAATTGTAGTTTTTGTTTTAATTTGTTAAATAATTATGTATATTATCCTTATTATATTTTCAGATTAGAAATATATTCAATTTTTGGAAGATAAAACTATGAAGTTGGAACCAATGAAGATCCTAAACCATTGCAACATTAGACTAATAAATTGAAAAATTTGTCAATTTTTTGTCCAATGGGATTTATTATGCAAGCATAATGATACTTGGGAAGATGAACATATTTTTAGGGAGTATTATCCTTGCCTATTTTAGTTGTTGGGATGGACTATTTTAAATTGGATGAGGATTTAATTACCTCAATTTGTGTGCTCTATTTAATGACTTTAGCACTATTGATATCACAATTATTTATTGATAGGCATATTATTTAGTTGTGATAGTAGCTATTTAGCTAATATTTGGTTGATATTGAGAGTCTATTTTGAGATATTATTATGATATGATTCATACTAGACATGTTTATATTTTCATAGATGATTGATTCAGTTTTTCACTATGTATTTAATTGATGTTATTAAAAATAAAATCTATTGTCATATTTGATATATTGTTTTATGTTAAGATACTACTAATATATCAATCAAATGATTACATGAACACAAAAATGATCTAGGTTGGATTTGGTACTCAATATTAGAAGGAATAAAAGATTAATAATGAGCTAGTGATCTTTGAGCCATAAGATTCCAATTTTTATTTTGATTAAGTCCTTGGCTATTTTGTTTTCATAATTAGTTATTTGAAGAGGCAAATTGATTTTTATTAGTTTTTTACTACATTCTTATTTTATTCTTTTGTCATGGTTGCAGTAGTAATCAATTTATTTTATTATTTTGCTTGACATCATGTGGAAAATTATAAACTTGGTATCACTTTTTTTTTTTTTTGGATCATCAAGAGTTTATGTAAATCTTGAAATTTATTCTAATCTAGAAACATGTGCATTAGTTTCCATTTTATGCTTTGAACTATTGTTTCTTATCTTGACTGTTACATGGATTTGACATGGTGTTTTAAACATTTGGTGACTTGAATGTTTAACTTAAGGAGGGGATGATGGATGTTTAGCTTTATTTTGATTAATTATTGGTATTTTTTAACTTTAGTTTTGACCTTGAATTAGGTCATGATGACCCAAATCCTAAAGTTAACTAGTCGAGTATTATATTTGGGCATTTCATATTGTGATGAACTTAATCAGCCAAACCCTAACTGAACATTACTAAAATTTATAGTTAAGGCCATTATTAGCCTAGTGGACTTATTTTAAAATGTTAATTCTATTTTTTAGTTGCATTTTTGGTAGAAATGATGATGGTTTATTTATGTAAATGATTAGTTATTATGAATATAATGTAGGACCATTGTGGTTTTTAATATAAGTCAGTGGACTTCATGGGGGGAAAAATGGGTGCAAGAGGAAAAAAGAGTTAGTTATTCTTTTGAAATAAGACACAATAACTTTTTACACTGAGGTTGGGTTCAACAACTTAGTGGTTTCATTTTTATTTAAGTTGGATTATGATGCAAAAGCTATTTTGTGATATGTTGAAAATGGTATAACAAGATGAAATAATGAACCATAGTATCTCCATTTTGAACTCTAAAAACTTCACTATAAACTCATAATGTAATATTCTATGTTTAATTGAATACACTTGAATGCAAATTTTTTGGGTTTTGTTCTCTTTCTGGCTTGATGTCTAGTTTTGGTACATAGTTGTGTAGTTATTTTCATTTATGTACTATCATAGAGTATGTTTGAATGGATATTTAACTTAGATTGGTTGTAGTGTAGGCTTATTGGCATTAAATATGTTATTATCATTATTTTGATTGAATAAGATTCAGTTATTGGTTACCACTTACTAATTTGACTTATTTTGTAGAATAGCTATAAAAAGTGGTTATGTGAATATTTTTTGGACTATATTTGTTGATTGTCTTTTTAATGTAATTTTGAAACAGTTTTAGGTGATTATCTTATATTATAAATAGGGTTTTAGTAAACTTTTGTCTATCTTGATTGATTTTGCATAAGTATAAGGTCTCATGGAAGTTATAACTAAGTTTGTATGTTATTGAAATATTATTTATAGTCTATTAGGGATATCAGGCAAATTTTGAGTTGAATTATTTTTCATTTGGTGTGTACTTTGAGGAATCTTTCTATTAAGTGTGGATCCTTTTGGGGCTATTACATGACCATGATGGTACATTTTAGGGGCTTAGAGAGCTCCAAGGATGTAGGGAGCACATTTTTCATTTACTCCTCATGTGTGTGAATATCATTAAATGCATATTTAATAATTTTCATGTTGACTTCCATGTTTATTGGAAGTGAGATTGAATTCCTTGTTTTAGGGAATCAATTGTTAAATATTTAATTTCCATAAGAGGAGAAACATATTAAATGATCTATTTAATAATTTCTATGATGTATTATATGAGAAAATTATTAAATGTTCTATTTAATAATTTCTATATTATATTATGGAAGTGGGGTGGACGTTCTCATTTCTAGGAGTTGGTTACTATCTCTTTGCATTGGAAATTATGCCATTTGGAGAAGAATGGCATGTTCCTTCTTGGTGGGGCTTGTAGATAAGAATGGATAGGTAGGAATGGCATGTTTTCTAGGTGGATAATTCATCCCTAGATAAGAATGGAATTTTTCTACTTGGGGGATAGATTCCTTCATCATTTGTTATCTATACAGGGTGTGGTGTTACCTTTTAGAGGTTATTGATGATTTTTATTTGTAGATGTGGATTTTGAGAGATAGAGTCAAAGTATAGGTGTTTTTAAAAGTGTAAGTGTTCATTTATAGGGTGTGGTATAGTATCTTGTGAGATATAGTAAAGTGCAGGTGCAGGTGAAAGTGCATCTCTTTGTGTAAAATTTACTATAAGATATTTTTCTATCTTTGTAAGGGTTTGTTGTAATATTGTTTTAGATTACTATTTTATTTTAGGAATTTCTTAGTGGATATAGCCCACATTGGGTGTAACATAGTATATCTATGTTATGTGTGTTTTATCTTATTATTTCCATTTAAGCTTTCATAATAAATATGGTTTAAGGAATGTTTTAATTATGCATGATTATGCATGGTTTATATATGATTTTTGGTCATATTAAATCTATTTTAATTTTTTTTTAATTCCTAACAATTGGTTCAAAGCTTTGGTGGTGTTTAGTGAAGTGGTGAATCATAGAAAGGGTTATTACATTGAGTGAGAGCTATGGGAGAAGAGATCAGATTCATAGTGGAGAATTTTGATGGTAAGAATTTTGGTTTGTGAAAAATGTATATGGAAGATTATTTGTATTATAAAGAGCTTCATCTCCCCTTGAAGGGGAAAGTAGAATAACCTATAAGTATGAGTGATGTAGATTGGTCACTAGTCTATATGAAGGAATTGGGAGCCATACAGTTATGCCTTATATCTTCTGTTGCATTTAACATTTTTTATCAAAAAAATACAAAGAATCTAATGGATAAAATTAGGAAGTTATATGAGAAACCCTAAGCCTCAAATAAAAGTTTTCTTATGAAAATATTGTTTAACATGAAAATGTCTAATAATAGTTCAATTGATATTCATTTAAATGATTTTAATACACTTTTAAGTATGCTCACTTATGTTTGAATTAAGTTTGATGATGAAGTTAGAGCTTTTTTTATTTTGTGTTCTATGCCTGATAATTATGATAGTTTGGTTATGGTTGTGAGTAATCCAGTCCCTACTAAGGGAAGCTTGAATTTTGAGGATGTTGTAGGTGTGATTCTTAGTAAGAAAATGGAAAGAAAAGAATAGGTGAATCATCTTCAAGTAATGCATTGATTTTAATACTAAAGGGAGGCAAAAGGATAAGAACAAAATCAATCAGGAAAAGTTAAAGGGTAGATCTAAATCCATATCTAGATCCAAGATGATATGTTGGCTTTGTGGGAAGGGTAGACACTCAAAGAAGGATTGTTGGTCACTTCAGGATAATAATGCTAACAAGGTGGAAACAAATGAGGTAAATGTGACATTAGGTAAATCATGTTAGGATGCCTTAATTATTTCTATGGATAGTTTTTTTGAGTCTTGGGTAATAGATTCAGGGGCTTCTTTTCATGCCACCCCAAATAGACATTATTTTACTGATAATGTTCAATAAAGTCTAAAACATGTTCTTCTTAGTGATGATGACCCATGTGAGATAGTAATAAAAGGTTATGTTCAGGTTAAGATGTAGAATGGGAACATATGGCTACTTAAGGATGTTAATCACATGCCTATGTTGAGATGAAATTTGGTTTCAATGGGGCAATAAGGTAGTGAGAGATATTCAGTAATGTTTACTATAGATTCTTAAAAAGTTACCAAAGGTGCTTTTTATTTTCAAGAGGTAATAAAGTTATTACTTTATATTTTACTATTAGTGTTGATTATTGTTATTTATTTGTTTCATATAAAAATATAACTATGTGACACTACAGGGTCGATCATATGAGCCATAAGGGCATGGAAATCTTAAAAGACAAGTTTCCTAGATTAAAAGACATAGATCTAGACTTCTGTAAGAATTATGTGTATGAGAAATAGAATTGAGTTAAGTTCCTAAAATTTGGACCTATGAATAAAGATCACAAGTTAGAGTTGGTACATTCATATGTATGGGGACTAATTGAGGTATCCTCTATTGGTAGATCCAATTATTATGTCACTTTTATTGATGATAAAACTTGGAAAGTTTGGGTTTATTATATAAAAAATAAATATGATGTATTTGACGCTTTTAAGAAGTGGAAAGCCTTGGTTGAGAATGAAATAGGTCTCATGTTGAGATGTCTCAGATTAGATAATAGAGGTGAGTGTTGTAGTAATGCTTTCTTTGATTATTTTTCTAACAATGGAATCCATAAGTAAAGGATGGTTCTAATAACTCCACAGTAGAATGTGGTATTTGAAAAGATGAATAGAACAATAATAGAATGTGATAGGAGCATGAGGTTACATGTAGGGTTTCATTTACAGTTTTGGGTAGAAGAAATTAGTATGATAATATATTTGATTAATAGAGGACCTTCTATGCCTTTGGATAGAGGCAATCTTGAACAAGCTTTATCTGGTAATAATATTGATTATTCTTTTCTTATAGTCTTTAGATGTGAGGCTTTTACTCTCATTAAGAAAGAGGATAAGACCAAGTTAGAAGAAAATTTAGAGAAATGCACATTTGTTGGTTATGGTGAGGATGAATTTGGTTTATGTTTATGAAGCATTAAAGTTAAGAAAATATTTTGATCTAGATATGTAGTCTTTAATTTAAAAAGTCATGTATAAGAATTAGTTGTAGGAACAGGAACAAGAATAGAAAGACTAAATAATATTGGTTGATATTGCAAATGGCAAAGTATCCAATGATTCAGTTTAGGAATCGTATACACAAGGACCCCAAACTCCAATGGTAAGAAGGTCTTCTAGGGTAATAAGAGCACCTGAATGTTTTTATCCTTCTTTGAATTATTTGTTACTCACTAACAATGGAGAACCAGAGTGTTATGAGGAAGCATGCAGGTAGGTGCCAAGATGAAATGGGAAAAAGCCATGGATGAGGAGCATAGATCTCTCATGGAGAACCAAATATGGGATTTGGTAAGGCTACTCAAGGGCAAGAGTGCATTGCCAAACAAGTGGATATTTATAATAAAATAAGAGGATGAAGGGAGAAAAAGGTATAAGTCCAGCATGGTGGTCAAGGGGTTTACAGTAAAATTAAGTATTGATTTTGATAAGACTTTTGCATCAATTATAAAAATGACTTCTATTAGGAATGTTATTGGTTTAATTACAGTTGAGGATTTGCACTTAGAATAGTTAGATGTGAAAATTCCTTTTCTTCATGGTGATTTAGATGAAGATTTGTATATGAAGCAACCACAGGGATATAATTTCAAAAGGAGGGATAACTATGTGTGCAGACTAAAAAAGAGCTTGTATGCCTAAAACAAGCTCCATGGTAATGGTATAAAAATTTTGATTATTTTATGTTGGAACAAGGATATCAAAGTTGTAATTCTCACCATTGCATGTACATCAAACATTTTGATGATGGTTCATTTATTATTTTATGCTTGTATGTGGATGAAATGTTAGTTTTAGGAAAGAACATATGGAATATTCATATGATCAACAAACAACTTAGTGGCTTCTTTTCTATGAAGGATTTGGGTGTTGAAAATCAAATCTTTGGTATGAGGATTTCTCATTATAGGAAGGAAAGGAATTTGTTCTTATCCCAATCAAAGTATTTGAAGGAAGTATTGTAAAGGTTTAGCATGTTGGATGCTAAATATATTGGTACTCCTTTGGTAGGCTACTTTAGATTATCAAAGGAGTAGTGTCCCAAGATAGAAGCTAAAAAAGCTTAAGATGTCCAATGTACCTTACTCATTGGCAGTTGGCAGCTTGATGTATGTCATGGTTTGTATTAGGCTAGATATTTCCTATGCAATGACAGTAATGAGTAGGAATATGAGTGATCCAAGTTATGAGCATTGGAAACCAGTGAAATAGATTCTTTGGTATTTGAGAGGAATCATTGATGTTGCATTATGTTATAGTAGATTAAATATCACTTTGCATGGTTATGTGGATTTAGATATAGTATGGGATATTGATATCAAGAGGAGTATGATAATATATATATTTACTATTGGAGATATAGTGGTTAGTTGTATTTCCAAGATACTAAAGGTTGTGGATTTGTCAACTATAGAGGTAGAGTATGTTGCTACTACAGAGGCTAACAAGGAGATGATTTGATTATAAAAGTTTTTTCAAGACTTGGGAATTGAGAAGGAAGCTGGGAGATGACATAGTGATAGTCAAAGTGTTATTCATTTGGAAAAGAACTCCACCTTCCACTTGAGGATGAAACACATTTAGTTACATTATCACTTCATCTAGACAACTTTAGAGGAGAACGTGGTGAAGCTGGAGAAGATTCATACTAGCCAAAATCCTATGGATATGATTACCAAGGTGGTCACATGGAGAAATTGAGACTATGTTCAGATTTGGTTGGTCTTAGTGATCATGGAGTAGTGATATATTTTGTTTAGGAGAAACAGTCTCTAAGTGGGATATTATTGGGTGTGGAGCCCTTTGGGGCTATCACAAGACCATGATGGTACATTTTGGGGGATTATAGAGCTCCAAGGATGTGGAGAGTGCATTTTTAATTTACTCCTCATGTGTGTGAATATTATTAAATGCATATTTAATAATTTTCATGTTGACTTATATGTTTATTGGACGTAGGATTGATTTCCTTGTTTTAGGGAATCAATTACTAAATATTTAATTACCATAGGACGATAAAATTATTAAACTATTTATATGATGTATTATAGGATAAAATTATTAAATGTTGTATTTAATAATTTCTATGGTGTATTATGCAAGAGCACTGGAATTTTTCATTTTTAGGAGTTGGTTATTATCTCTTTGCATTGGAAATTATGCCATTTGGAGGAGAATGGTGTGTTCCTTCTTGGTGGGGATTGTATATAAGCATGGATAGGTGGTAATGACATGTTTCCTAGGTGGATAAGGCCTCCTTGGATAAAGATGGTGAATTTTAACTTGGGAGATGGATTTTTTTATCGTTTCTTATATATACAAGGTGTGGTGTGACCTTTTGGAGGTTGTTGATGATTTTTATTTGCATGTGTGGATTTTGAGAGAAAAATTCAAAGTATAGGTGTTTTGAAAAGTGCATCTGTTCATTTACAAGGTGTGGTATAGTAGCTTATGAAATACAGTAAAGTGTAGGTGTAGGTGAAAGTGTAAGTTCTTGTGCAACATTTTCTATAGGAGATTTTTCTATCTCTATGAGATTCTATTTTAATCTTGTTTTATATTACTATTTTATTTAAGAATTTCCTTGGTGGATGTAGCCCACATTGGGTGAACCATGGTATATTTTTGTTATGTGTGTTTTATCTTGTTCTCTCCATTTAAACTTTCATAATAACTATGGTTTGAGGAATGTTTATATGATGCATTCTTAATCATAATTTATATTTGGTTTATGGTCATATTAAATCTAGGTTAATTTTTTTTAATTCCTAAAAATTTCTAGGTGTGATGTCATTTTTTTATCATCAATATGATTTGGATTATTGATATTTATTCTTGTTGAAGGCTAATGATGGAGACTAAGTGTTTGTGAACATATTTAGTACTATTGGTTAATGAATTCTTGTATGGTATATTCACATGCATTTTTTTTTTGAAGTCAATAGATTCAAAAATCATTGTTTAATCTTATGAAGTCAAATGAAATTATTAACAAGTTGAATGGAGGTACTAATATTAATCATGGCACATTATTTTATATATTATATTTAAGTAAAATCTTGTCATTATTTTTCATTCTTGAATTTCAAAGCTTAGGATATTTGTCTTTTGATTTACCCTTCTATATAACTCCACATACAACTATTAGATGTGGTGGTCTAGGGCCATCGATGGGGGGCTCATTGGGCAAGACAGGTGGGTTATTTGTAGACTTCTCGTTGGAATATGATTGAAGTCATTAGACTTTCCATGTATCAGTTTTTATATTATGTGGTTATTTAGTGTAAATTCATTATATAAATTCAATGTCTCATTGTATGAGAGAAGATACAATTTATTGTAAAGTCTAGTTTATTAGGTGTGTTAAATTTTTTATTCCAATTTGGAGATAATAAGTTTGTATGTGGTTTAGTTATTATATGGATGTAACATTATTTTATCTTATTATTATATGAATATACCTATATATTGATTTAACATTATTGCAAGTACAAATGTTAATGAATGGTTACTCATCAGGGATGTGATCTTTTGATTTTGATCATTAAGGTTATTATTCTTATTTGCATGTTGTATATCTAAAAGTGAACCTATTGCTTGATTTGTAGGTATTAGATAGTTCTTATATTTTAATAAGAAAATAATGAATACTCTAATGTTTAAGTATGACAAGTATAATTTTCTTGTCGTTTTCATCAATGAATGAAAGACTCAAATGTTGATAAGTCATTATTTGGTTGATTATTATATTTTAGAGAATTGTAATTCAAAAAGCTAACTTATAGTAACTATAAGTATGATGTTCTCATCCTTTTGGGATTTTTATTCATAACATAATCTAGAATGAAGTTTTGTTTTATATAATTCTATATTTTATTACCTATGCAAGATGATTCTAAGTCATAGATTTAGACAACCAAATGTGAATGACATATTGGACTTAAATTTTGTTGTGTTCAATAAAAATATGTTATAAACGTCTTTTTGAACTAAATATGTGAGTTCAATAGTTGTAGATTCATTCAAAGATTGTTTAGATATTTGGATTTATAATTGTTAATCAGGTGGAAGACTAAATCTTAGAGTGAGTATGAGATTTAATAAGTTCATTAATACTCATATTAATGTTAACTGGTCTTATTAACCAATGTCATGGTAGTTGAATACTTATCAATATTCATAACAATTCTTGAAATAATGTTTGAAGTGAGATGATATCCCTTAAATTCATGTATGAATTTTACATTAGTTTATGTTAATAAGTCACATAGGTAATATAGAAAATAAAAATAGTTTTATGATCTTCCCTTTCATTAAATAAAAGGATAAGTTCATTGCATAAGATGTAGTAAGAGAAATTATGTATGAAGTGACATAGTTGAAGCATTGAATGGCTTCATGAAATTATCTAAGTCATCAATATGATAATCCTAAGAATGGTTTTTGAAACATCAAAATCATGTTAAAATATTAAAGACTTGTTTGATGATTGTTCATTATTTATCCTAATACGTATATACCATATTACTAGCAATATTACTAGCATATTGTACATATAGTAAGTTATTACTACATGGCAATGCAAGATGGTCAAATGTAATAACTTAATTAAAATGATGTGGGCCTAATTATTATGTGTAGTATAAATTGGAGGTCATTCTGATTGACATAATATTGACATGTGTGGTAAATTTTTATCAATATACGAATCAATAATGCACTTTTAATTAATTTATATTATTTTGATAAATTGATTTAATTTTGTCATTTTAAAGCCATGAGAGTGATGATCCTAGCTCAAGTCATGATGACATAAACATGTATCCATATTATTCGCATTTGACTTCATGTGACATGTATTTATGGAATAATGTCAATCAATTTGCATTGTATTGTTTTTATAAATAAATTTTAAACTCGAGTCTCATTGCTTACATAATTTTGTAGATCATTGAATTTAGAATCTTAGAATGATGATTATTATCTAGTGAATTGAATTATTTCTACCTTATCTTTTTGTGAATATTTTTAAGGTTTGACTTGTACCCTCGGCTATATTTTAGCATACTTACATGGTCATAGTGTAGATTTTTTTTTATGTGAATTACATGCTTATGGTCAAGGCTAAAAGTTAGTATATGTCTTTTTAGGTAAGAAAAAGATTTAGTAATTAAATTGGAGTATATTAATTTATGCTTAGTATATTAGTACGCCTTAATATACTTATTAACTATTCAAAATAATTTTCTAATAGTATCAGTAGGAATTTTTAACCTTAGTCAAATACCTCTGTTTTGTATAACACAATTATGGATTTGATTGCATTTTCTAAAA
>JARHVA010005165.1:785000-790000 GCA_037957365.1 Torreya grandis
AACACGTGTTTTATGCTTATTCATTCTTTATCCTAATATGAATAGACCATATTACTAGCATATTATACATATAGTAAGTTATTAATATATGATAATGTGCGATGGACAAATAATTTCACTTAAGTATAATGATGTGGTTCTAATTATTATGTGTAGTACAAATTAGAGGTGATTCTAATTTACATAATATCGATGTGTGTGGTAATGTTCATTAATAATAAGAATAAATAATGTACTTTTAATTAATTTAAATATTTTGATAAATTGCTTTAATATTATCATTTTAAATCCTTGGGATTAATGATCCTAACTCAAGTCATGATGACATAAATAGGTAGTCCTATTATTTGAATTTTATTTCACGTGACATGTATCTATGAATGAATGTCAAACAGTTTGCATTGCATTCCTTTTGGAAATAAATTTGAAACTCAAGTATTAATGCTTACATAATTGTAGATCATTGAATACAAAATCTTAGTATGATGATTATTTTATTGTGAATTTAATTCATCTACCTTTTCTTATTGCGAATCCTCTTAAGGTTTGGCATGTACCCTTGGTTAGATTTTATCATACTTGCATGGTCATAGTGTAGAATGTTTTATGTCATGTCCATGACTTTAGTCAAGGATAAAAGTTAGTATTGGTCCTTTAAGGAATGCCAATACTTTAGTAATCAGATTTCAGTGTATGAATGTACACTTAGTACACTATTACACTCTAATTTACTTAATGATTGGTTAAAATAACTTACTAATAATATCGATAAATTTTTTTAACCTTGGTCGAATACATTTGTCTGGTATAACACAGTTATGGACTTGATCACTTTTTTTGTGAATTAGTTTCTCTGTTTAGGGTTGACAACAATGTTGATGTAATTAGAAGTTCATTTTTTTTAATTAGGTTGTTAAATTTTGTTATTAGAGTTATTTTATGTCCTCTAGGGAACTTTGGGATATAAGTTTACTACTTTTACCTACCTAAGTTTTTTTATGTTTCACCTCAAGATGATGAGAACTAGATCAGGTAGGTTAGATTATGACAATAATTTGGTAGTTGAAAATCCTAGTACAATTTGAGGTAGAGGAAGAAATATGGGAAGAGGTAGAATTTGTGGAGCCCAAAACCTTAACCTAGATAAAGAAGAATCTCCTTCTAATAATTATGGTAGAAATGTAGGGGAACCCAATTTAAATGTTACTAGTTAAAATCCTACTTCTAGTCAAGAATATGTCAATCGAATATTATTTTATTTTAATACCTTGAAAAGTAAGTTGGAATCTTAGAAACATAGGTTTAATAATCTTTAGGGTGTTCCACAATCATAATAGCTTCGACTAAGTGAAGGTAAAGTGGAAGAAAAAATAATCCAAGAAATATCATTAATTGTAATTAATCCTATCATTAATAAAATTATAAAACTTCCACCCCCTATATTTTTTGGTGAAGAATCATGTGATGCAGTTGATGCATGGTTGGTTAACCTAAAAAAAATAAAAAATATGCATAACATTCACTAAAGTGTGAAGGCATGGGTAACTTCTTATTAACTGGTTGGAAGTGTAGCTCTTTAGTGGAACCATCTTTGTGATTTATAAGGACATCGACCTTTGACAACTACCTAACCTTTTTTTGAAAGGTAGTTTTGAAAATGGTATTTTAGTGCCAATTTAATAGAGAAAAAGATAACATATTTTTAGTTGTTAAAGCAAAAAAATATGTTTATAATAAAATATAATAATAAATTCTTAAATTTATTTCATCATGTGAACTATATGCATGATATAATGAAACCAAGTTAATAAATTAATATTGATGCATGATGTAAATATAACCAACCTAAATTTTTTCATTATTGGCATTAAAGGAGCTTATATGGTAGAAAGGACATAAAGGTCTCAGTAGAGAGTGAGAGAGGTTTTCAAACTTAATAGATATCAACTGAAAGTTCAAAATCTTTCTCCTTGCCCTAAGAATTTTAAGAGATTCAATCAAAACCATAGAATTACCTAGAGCAATAGTGTTTTTAATAAGTTTCAAGGCCAAAATAAACATTATAAGTTTTAGAATTCTTCTTAAGCATGGTCATTCAATAAAAAATAGAGTCAAAGAAATCAAAATTTGCCGTCCACAAGGGTAAACATTGTGCCTATTTCAACTCATCGGACTATAATATGCTAGGAATGTGGTGATAACCAATATAAGGAATATCCTAATTAAAATTTGCGAAAATTAGTTAATCATATGGTGTATGCAACTGTGGATACCAAGAATGTTGAATTTCAAGCCACCCCTATTGAAATCAGAGGTCATCTAGCTAGTTTTTTAGTTTCAATTTTGATTGATTTAAGTGCAATTGATATTTTAGTCTTCCATGGCATTACTTTAAAATGTAAAGAAAATCATGTTATTTAAATAGATGGATGGGAGATTGAGTTCCGTACAAGCAAAAAGATACCTAATTTTGAATGCTTAGAGTAAATAGAGCTAAATTTAATAGTTTTATCAATTAGAGTAAACTTATTTTTAGAAATTTTTTGATCTTATGATCTTATTTTGGTAATGGAGTGGATGCAACAACATAAATCCATATTGGACTATGATAAAAAAAAGTCTTTCAATGTTTTGATGACTTGGGAAAACTATTAAAATTCAAGGTATTAATAAACTTAAAGTGAGAAAGATAATTTCAACCTTGCTATTGTAAAAGGTTTTAAGGAAAGGATATAAAATTTATGTTATTCAAATGCAATAAATAATGTTAGATAAGGAAACTATTTATCAAAATAATTATTTTTTGAATGATTTTTTTCATATTTTTCTTGAAAAGTTACTTGAATTATTCCTAGGCATGAATTTGATTTTTCCATTGATGTAATGTTTGGGGATGCCCTTACATCTAAAGCTTTATATCATATGAATGTGGCTAATTTTTAATAAGGTATGGTCTAAATTTAATAACTATTATAAAATGATAGCATTGGACCGAGTGTATCTCATTAGGGTGTTCCTTTTGTGTTCTTGAAAAATAAATATGGTATTATTAGACTGTCTTAACTATTGCTTGCTTAATAAGGTTACTATTAAAAACCATTATCACTTGTGAATGAGAGATGATTTGTTTGACTAGATAAATGATGAAATATTATTTTCTAATAATGATCTCAGATCAGGTTACCATCATTTTAGAATAAGGGAAGAAGACAAAAATAAAATAACTTTTCATACTTGGTATGGACATTACGAGTTCATGATAATTCCCTTTTGATTGACAAATACACCTGACAATTTTATGAATTTTATTAATGGTGTATTTAAAGATTATTTGGTCAAGTTTATTCTTAATTTCTTTGATGACATATTGATCTATTCTAAGAATGCTTCTGAACATGACTAATATTTACATTCAATGTTACAAAGACTAAGGCAAACATAAGCTTTATGTGAATTTTTATAAATGTGCATTTTTCAAAATTTAATTACATTAATTGGGATACGCTATTTCTAATGATGGAATTGATGTTGATCTAGCAAAAATAAAATCTATTCAAGAATGGCATACCACTAAAAATGTATATGAAGTGCATAGCTTTATGGTCTTGGCTAGTTAATATAGAAGGTTTATGTAAATTTTTTCCAAGTTGGCTATCCCCATTACTTATTTGCATTTCAAATATAAAAAATATTCTTTAGACATTGGAATGTGAATAAGTTTTTAAGAGGCTTAAAGAGTTGTTAACAACATTACCTATACTTATTATTCTAGATCCTAATGGTAATTTTGAAATCTAGTTTGATGCCACTAATGAGGTATTTGGTGGTATTATTATGGATGATGTCAAAGTTGTGGCTTATGATTCACATAAGCTCAAGGAACATGAAAATAATTATACCACACATGATTTAGAGCTTATTTTTATTGTGCATACTTTATAATAATGGCAACATTTTTTGCTAGGTAAACCTTTCAAAGTTAAATTTGATGATTGCATCCTAGAACAATTTTCACCAAAGATTATATAAATTTTCACCAATGTAGATGGATGGAATTTTAGAAAAATAATTATATAAACATTGAATATGTTAAAGGTAAGGATAATCGCATTGTTGATACTATCATTTGATGCACATATCTTATTGTGTTATCTATTTACAATGTGATTTTAAAACTACTATTTTAGAAAAATAGCTTACTAATGAACTTTGTTGTGAAGTAAGTATAGGTTTGGCTGATGAGCTTGTAGCAAAGGATTTTTTTATTATTCTCTTAAAAATGATGGTGTATTAATGCATAAAAATTGATTATTCATGCCCAAGTTACGTGACTTGTAGAATATTTTGTTGAAAGAAGTGCATACAACATATCATTTTATTCATTTAGGTGTCACAAAGATGACACATGTGCTGAAAAGATATTATTATTGGTTGGGTTTAAAACATGATATTGTTGATTTTATGGAAAAATGTTTAGAATGTTAATGGGTAAAAGTTGAACATTTCCATCTAGGAGGTTTGATTTATCCTCATAAAATTAAACAAGGTAAGTGGACTATTATTTCACTTGAGTTTATTATTGGTTTACCAAATTCATGTAATAAGCGTGACGTTATTTTTGTTTTGATTGATAAATTTACAAAATTTGGTCATTTTATTACTATAAATATGACTTAGGATGCTTTTGTGTTTACCAAACACTTTGTGAATGAGTTAGTTCTATTTTATGGCATGTCATAAATTATTAAATCTGATAGAGATCAGTAATTTACTTTAAGATTTTGGAAAACCTTGGTTGTAACATTTGGAACATGTTTAATGTTTAGCTTTTTGTATCACTTCAAAATAGATGATCAAATGAAGAGGCTTAATCAAATGGTTGAAGACATGATAAGGGTGTATTTTATGGATCAAGAAAATAAATGGAAAGATTTCCTACATTTATTTGAAATTGATTATAATTATTATCACTATCTGATTAAAATGGTTCTATTTGAAAC
>JARHVA010005165.1:795000-867500 GCA_037957365.1 Torreya grandis
TCTAGATCTATGCTCAAAATTATTACTGAAAGTAAGCATTGAACCAAATATCCAATCAATATTATTTATAAAATAGATTATTGCACTTCCTCAAAAGGAAATAGTAAAACCCTCAAGTATTCTCATTAACTTTGCAAATCAATCTTACATACATCATTTTTATAGAATGATACCATGAGGACAAGCATGGTGAGTTGTCTCTTTTGACAAGGGAGATATAAACATACTATCAAAGCTTAATAATGGATATACAACTACAACTTCCTTAGAAAAGCAAACAATACATACACACAATAGTTGATACCAAAATGTTGAAGAACCAAGAGTTACAGATAATGAACAACCAACAACAACAAACTTAGAGTAGAAGGCAATCCCTTTATTTATATGTTTTTACCACTTTACAAATCTAGAAATGTGGGTTTAAATTTGTAATATTTAAAAATTAAAAAACAACCCTTTAAGTTCTACCAAGATGCTCTTAGCTGGAAAATTGTCCTTGTCATGCCTAGAAACCATATATATTTGTAGGAAAAATCATTGTTCTAATGACCACTACATGAAATGATGAATATTTACAATAACCCTTTTCTCTCCTTGGATGGAAATGCATTTTACATGAGATGGAAGGAGAAAATTTGCCTTAGAGACCAAAAAGAATCTTTTATCATCTTGTAAAACTTCCTAGAGATGCCTTTGACCACTCATTTTCAAATTCATAATCTTCTTGACAAGTACCCTTCCCCTTATGCATGCCAAATAAAAACCCTACTCTTACAATGGTGGCATTTAAACACACTAAACCCATGGATGCCTGAGAAATCTTCTTTGGAGTGGCCAACCCTAATCTTAAAATCTTATAATAATTTTCCCATGGAGGTGTTTGAACAAAAAAAGGAATATAAAATGCAAAACTTAAGAAATTTTACATTTTTGCTTTTTGACTCTAACTTGCCTTTTCATACTTTGCATTTTTCACATTTGTTTTTTTCAAATTTGCTTTTGAGGGTTACCTCAACATTTTTTAATACATAAATGCATTAATTTTCACTTTTTGACTTTTTAGGGAAATTTTGGTCCCTTTTGCAAATTTTCAATTTTCCTTTGTTTTGGAAAAATCTGGGTCCCATTTACAATTTTTCAATTCCTTTATATTAGGGAAATCCAGAACTCAACATTAGTTTTTTAGTTTGTAAATTGTAGAATTACAATTCATAGTTGTAGTTTCCTTGGAAAGTTCCCTTAAGGGAATGGAAACTCCAACTACAATTTCCAATTTCCAAAACTATAAAATTACAAATTATAGTTGGAATTCCCATTTCCCATTAAGGATTCCTTAGGGAAATATGAACTCCAATTGCAATTTGTAATTTTTAAAATTAAAAAATTACAAATGGAATTGAATTTTCGCATTTGTTATAGGGTCCTTAAAGAAATGGGAACTCCAACTACAATTTACAAATTTTCAAATTTACAAAATTGAAAATGGCCTTAAAAGTTCCCATTTGTAAATGTACCTCATGTTGACCAGCATTGAATAGGGGGTTTAGGAGATCCAAATGTAATTTACAATTTACATAAGTGCAATTTTCAATCTGCACAAGTGTAAAATTAAAAAAATGCATTCTTCCATCAAATCTCCCTAAAGTTCCTCTTGAGTTCACTTTTCTCCATTTGCTTTGACTGATAGATTTGAGAGAGTTGACCATAATTTGCAACTGCTGTTTGGGAACTTGCATTTTGCAAGTTTCTTCTCTCACACAAATTTTCAATGGAATTTTGGATATTCTCTTATAATTTTTGAAACTTTTAAATTCCTAATTTTCACCTAACTCCATTCCTGTTAGCTAGTTCAGTAAAACACCCTGTAAAAGTTTTTTTCTATAAACTCAACCCTTTCTATGTATGACGCTTCAACATAGGAATTTTTTTCTATTTGTAAAATGCACTTAAATTTAAAGCATTCACCCATGAAAATATTCATTTCCCTATAGACATTTTTTTTGGTTTGAGTGCACCACCACTTGACATGTTATTGGATTCTATAACCTATTGAATGATCTCAAAAAACACAAAGTGAGGATAAGTCCTTAAACACTGAAATCACAATCTAAATCCATTAACAACAATCCCCTTCTAGTTTTTTCCCTCATATTGTCTTCTAAGAGAGGGGTCCTCATCAAAGTATCCTTTATTATTTAAGGATTTGGCCCACCCTCATGTCCCTTCTTTTCTAGAGGACTATTTAAAATAAATGTGGTTAGTTTGTCCCTCATATCAACAACTAAAATGTGTCTGCAAGTTGTACACTTCAAAGTGATCATCTAGTATTTTAAAGTAAGGATCTTTGTCTCTAGATTGCCACATCTATAGCACTACATGTACTTTTTAATAAAATTCTCTTGAATTAAAACTATTTTTGTGGTATTGTGACCACCATTCACAGGATAAGTTCTAATTTTTTACGAACTTTGACTGAGTACCTAGTTCACATACAAAATATTTTTTTTTGTAAGGAGGCATGCCAAGTGCTTTGGCCATAGCTACCATCTTTACAACATTTGTCTTGATTCCATTTCCTTGGCCCTCAATTTTTTTTATCATTTTAAGCATCTTATACCTTTATAAATAATTATCATGATTACTTTCCCCAATGTTGAGGAAAGCCATCTTTTCTTAACAATGATTACCTAAAAGGCACCAAAAAAATAATGAAAAAAAAAATGGTCTCTTGTACACCTCTTTAGTACACCTTTCTATTCAAAGGTAAGAAATTATAAGGATATTGAAGAACCTCAATAATACTACCAATATAATAGCGTACCCCTATGATTGATTTCTCATACCTACTAAAGTCTCTCTGATTACACACTCAAAACTAATCTTAAGCTTACAAGTGGCTCTAGATATTATTAGAACTAGTGAATTCTAATTTATATAGGCATGGTTTTTCTTGTTGTTTATGTTGAATGGAATGCCTTTCTTGGGATGGCCAAAATAAAACCTCCTTATAGCCAATCCTATGCTATAGACACTCCATGTTGCCTCAGTTTCATCCCACTATTTAGAGAGTAGAATATGATGCATCCCATATGTAGTAATGATATGCATAGGCCATAAAGAGCATGAACATGAAGAGTAAGGTAGAAAATAAATATAGTTGTAAAAGTACCCATGGTTACTAACACTACCATGCCTTGTTAAACCAATGCATGCATCTATCTCTCTTGCCAAAAACTTTCATTAAACTAGAGAGTATATTACCATTAATAGTTTTGATGTTCATGACATCTATGTTATCAGTATCTAGCCTACAAAAGAAAAATTTTAAAGTCTTAAATACTTTTACATCCATAGGATCTGAAGTCCCCAAAATAATTTACAATTAGAATAAAATTGTAAATCTATGTTGTAATTCCAATTTTCCACGAGCCTCTCGCTCTTGTTCCCATTTCAAGAACTTAGAACCATATCTATAATTTGTAATTTGTTTTATTAAAAAAATTAGTTCATCTTCCCTTTTCCATAACCTCCAAATTTTGGGATCTATAACTCCACAAACAATATGCAATTTGGAGAATTACATTTAACATGGTGCTTCTTCACCAACATTCTCCCCTAGACTTCTAATACATTATTTGTAATTGTATTTAGACCCTTGACATTCTTGCATAACTTCATGGTGTTAAGTACAATTTTTCCCTCTATCAACATTGTAGTCAATGGGGAATTCATCTTTGAGCTTCCTTGTAGCCACATGGTCTTATGCATCCCATGCATTATTTATTTTGAATACAATTTTTTTCCTTATGCCTCCATATGGGTAGGATATTTGTAATATGGGGATGAGTGTTTTGGGCTATATTGGATCTATTTTGGTACCAAATTGGCACCTTCACATCGACTCTCCTTTTAAAAAACCATTTGTTGTTATATTTTCAATCTACTATTTGACCTTCATTCCAACATGGTTAGCCTGATGGCATTGTTGTCATCTACATGGCCTTCCATGTTCACTGGCCGCATATGAAAAAGTGGTACCATTAATAGTTGTGTGGCTTTTTACATGTTTATTCATTGAGTAGAAGCAAAAGGTCATTCTTTTTTATCTTGAAATTTTTTGAAGAGGTCAAATTGATTTATACTCAATGATTTTCCATTTGCATTGCATCATCACTTATTTTTGAAGTTTCTTTGTGTGATTTGAATAATTAGAGTTACTATGAAAAATGATTGGAAGAGTTTCCACCACTCAACTTAATAGACCACAAAGGCTCTAACTACCATTCAAACAATAATCTTTCTAATTTTCTCTTCACCTATTGAACTATTAAATAGACAAGGATTGATGATAAGAACAATGGGGTTTTTTTTTTTTTTGAAATTAGATACCATCAATGGTATAGCATATTCAGACTAGACTATTGTGATAAATAATTTTACAAATGAAAACTGAAGGTTATTAGTTCTCAATTGGTTAACACTTTTTACAAAACTAAACCCTTCTTGTAAAGTTTCTTACACTTTAGTGGTAGCTCCATAGTTGAACCATAAAGTCAGTAATCAAAGAATTTCTTGTAGACTATCATCCCCTTTTTGTTGCTTATCATTTTAAACCCTATAATCCTTTTAAAACATTAAAATATTATATTTTAGTTGAAAACAGACCTCACAAGGTTTATAACAATTCAAGAGTGAGAACATGGATTTTTTATGACTATGAGAGTGGAAACATGACCTTTTGACCTCAGGTGAACACTTGAAAATAAGAAATAAGCTAGATAATATGGGCATTTATACTCAAAAAGGGCACAATTAGTTAGTGAAATTTTTGTCACTAACACTAGCTCTTCCCTAAGGATGTACACCTACTACCGGTGCATAAAGAACCCTAAAACACAAGACTAGGTGCCAATCCACAGGTAGACAGAGTCAATATTTTAGCAAATTCATAGCAAATGCACATGGAAACTCAAAAAACAAAATAAATTGATTAAAATATATTACAAGGATATGAAAATGAACACAAGACAAAAAACATGAAAGGAACAATACAAAAAAGTCCCAAACTAGAGATGCAATAAAATAATAAAGCAATATAATTATACACTATATAATACTATACATAGTTATGGACTCAGTCGAGGAAGTGTTTCAGATGTCTACCATTGACTAGTAGCTCCAATATTTCACCATCCAAGTGTCTCATGATTAAATTATGTGATTGAATCCTACAGTTAATGGAATAGGGACCCATCCACAAGGTATTAAATTTGTAATGCTTTCCTTTCTCTTCATGCCTATTTTTTAAAAGTAGAACTAGATCACTGACCTAAAAAGTTCTTAGAGTGACCTTTCTATCAAATTTTCTCTTGATTATTTCCTTGAAGTTGAGGTATCTTTCATGAGATTATCTTTGAATCTCATCAATCCCAATAATCTAGTTCATCTTATTTTCATAGTGGTTGATTTGCTCATCATATTCCTCTAGATGTTTCATGAACTGATAGGTTGGCAACTCTAAATTCATAAGTAAAACTACTTGATCTCCATAAATAATATCAAAAGGGATTTTGCCTATATCTCACTTAGGAATGATTCTATTATCCCATAAGGTAAACTTTAGTTGTTCACTCCACTTCTTATTTTCTTCCAAATTACATCTAATGATTTATAACAAGTTCTTGTTACTAGATTCTGCTTACCCATTCCCATGATGGTTGTAGTTGGAAGCATAAGCTAATTTGATCTTGTACTCTTTACACAATGCCACTAAAGTCTTAGCTTTGAAACTCATGGCATTATCATTAATTACCTTAAACAATGGCATAAGAAATCTATAAATAATCTATATTAAGAAAATTTCCATAACTAATTGGTGTGTATCCCTCCTTGTGGTGATCTCTTTAACCCATTTTGTGAAGTAGTCAGTTGAAACTAGTATCCATCTATGTCTAGTGCTTGATGAATCAATAATTTCCCCAATGAAATCCATTACCCATTGTCTAAAGGGCATTTAATCATCATAATATGCAAGGGAAGAGAACCCAAATCTTTCAACCATCAAATAAAATGCTAGCATTTCTTGTACTTTCTAACTTTTTGAGGAACATTCTTGAATAGTGATGGAAACCAATAACCAGCTCTTAAAATTGTATGATCTATTATTTTAGATGCAAAGTAGACACCACATAATATATGATGAAAGTCTTTAATTAGGTCAGTAGTTTGTTCTTATACCATGCATCTTAGGAGAATCCCATTTGGATTCTTTCATGCTAGTCTGCATTCAATCAAGAGGTATTTTTGGGAATCAATTTTAAGAGTTCTTATTTGATTCTTATCCAAGTCAAGGGCATAATTCAAAAATTTTAAGTAATAAACAATGTCTTTATACCATGGATACATGTTAATTTAACTTAAATAATTATCAACATAAAAAATAATAGTTTTTACCTCAATCCCTTGCAAATTAGTCTCAACCATGAGCTCAGCTAAACCCATCCCTTGCACCAACTTGATGGTTTAAATATCCATGTCTTACTCTTGCAACTTGTTGACCCATCTACATCTCTTATTAGATGCTTCAATCTGAGTCAATATGTCCTTCACCATGGTATGTGGGATGTAAGCAACAATCTTTGAACTCAAAATATAAGACCTGAATGTCTTCATAACCTTCAAGAGAGAAAAATATTATATTCCATAATGGTGTAATTTAGTTTAGGACCTTACATAGCTTTTCTAAGGAAAGCTATAGGCTTTTTACGATCATCTTAATTATTTTACAATAAGATAGTAGCAACAGTATTAGATGATACAAAAGAGAATATTTGAAATTCTTGTACGGCCTTCTCCTCACACTTGATGGTTTGGTATTTCTTTAGTATAGAGGTGATAGGCAAAGTAATCTCAAAAAAATTAGACATAAACCTCCTCGTGAAATTTATTTCTCCAAAGAAATATTGAATTCACTTCTTGGACTATGGGATAGGCACTTTATCAATGGCTTATGATTTCTCAAGGTCAATTATGACACCATATTTAGACCCTATATGTCCCAATAACTTGGCTTTTTATACTATAAAGTAGCATTTATTAGGATTAAGTGAAATGCTAAACTCCTTACATCTAATGATTTTTTTTCTCTAGATGCTCTATATGTTTCTCTCTAGTTTTGGAGTTCATAGTAATGTAATCTTGATACATAGCTATGAAATTTCTAATTACCCCTACAAAGTCAACATCCATGGCTCATTGAAACATTACACCAACATTCATTAATTTGAAATGCATATTCATATATACATACTTTCCCCAAGGCATTGTAAATATGGTCTTCAGTCTCTTGGATTCTTTCACCACAACCAGGTTATAACTTGAGAAACCATCTAATATGGACAACATCTCTAATCTAGTAATACTTTATAGTATGTTTTCAATATTAGGTAGGAGATAATTATCTTTTGAATAATATTTGTTCAAATTGTATAAATCCATATACAAGTGAATGTCACCATTATTTTTCCATGTAGGGACTAAATTTGCTACCCATGATGAGTGCTTGATGGGTTGAATAATTCCATTGTCCCTTACCTTATTTAACTCAACCTACATCTTGGTATCCTAGATTAGGTTAATAAGTCTTTGCTTCTACCTGAAAGGCTTACTATTAGGATAAAATGGGATGACATGTTGAAACAAGTCTTCCTTATACGCTTTTGATTTAAAATAAGACCATGCTAAATAATCTTGGTACATTTTTAGCATCTTCATGTAAACTTTCTTCTCAGTTGCATTTAAGTGAGTAATGAGCCAAACCCTCCTTGGATTCTCATGAAAACCTAAATAAACTCAATTACATCATTTGAAATAAATAAATATCGAGTTTTAGTTCTATCTAATTTATCAAAATATGCTTCTAAATTTACCAATCCCCTAGGGAGAGTGTTTGTCTTCAGGTGAATGTTGACTTTCCCAAACAAGGTTTCCTTTATATCACAAAATTGAACCATGGATTCTAATTCTATGATCTGATCATGGAATTTTGCTTAATAATTTGAAAACCTTCTAATCTAATAATCATCATCAAACACCTACCAGTGATGCACATTATCTAGGATTGAAGTTGTAACAATCACCTCCACTTTATACTAATAATGAGGGTTCATATTTTCAATATCAAATTAAGAACCTAACACTACAATTTTGTCAACTTCTACATTTAAAATTATATCATGATTAAAAATGTTTAATACATCAAAGAATTCAATAAAATCTCAAACAACATTCTAATATTATTTCAAATTTTTATTTCTGGTGACACAAGCATATTGGACCTGCTTAACTACTAGCTCAAAATCACTCTTTATAATCAATTTTGAAATTCCATGTTCACAAGAAATCTATAAACCAAGCAAAAGTGATTCATAGTCAATAGTATTATTTTTTCACTCAAAGGATAGCTAAAAAGAAAACATAAAACATTTACCTTTCGGGGCATAGTAGACAACCTCATTTCCATTTGTAGGATTGGAGCAAGCCCCTTAAAATAACATCTTGCAAAACTCATCTTTGTCATCAAATTTAGCATCAAAGACAACATGCTATTTAACAACATCAATATTCGAAATGAGCTTTCCCAATTCCACATCTATGTACAAAACTTCATTTAGAGTATGCTTTAGATCTTCAAGGACATGTAACATCTTCAAATCTCTATAAATTTTGACCATCTTACACTCCAACATAATGGTGGAATAAGATAATTCCATATGTACACTTCCACCCATGCTAGTATCCAATTTTCATGTTAGCAACATCCCCCACTTAAGTAAATAGTCCACAACTACCATGTTTGTATTCAAATACTTGCCTACATGTACTACCAACCCCTTGACTTTTCCAACAACTAGAACCTCTCATGAATTCATAGCGTAACACTTGGCAAAGTCTAATGTAATTTTCACTCCAAGTTCATTAAGGACACCTAGGGGTATCACATTATAGGAAGCTCTAAAATCAAACATGCAGTTGTGAATAATCAGACCATATATCAATAGAGTTATATAAAATAGATCCACATTCAACTGAATTAATACCTCCTCAAATAGACTTTTGGAATTAGTTCAATAAACTATTCTGATTAATCATCTTGTTTTAGGAGTGTTTGGGGTGAAATCATTTCACTTATAGCTGATTTCTCACCAAATTCAAAGTATTCAAATGATATCTTCCTCTGTTCAGGTATTCATAATAACTCAACAAGTAGCATGGTGATTTTTAGTTGACTCAACATCTGAGCCATATCATACATAATATACTGAGGAAGAGGACTATTATGAGGAAGGGTGACAACACCTTAAGCTACGATACAATCACTTAACATCTAAATTAGGGAAGGATCAGATAAATTTTCATGTTTAACAATAGTCTTCAAGGGTCAGTTTGTTCTAACATCATTCACACCATTATAAACACTAGAGAATATATGTACTCTATTCTTATATGGAGCACCTCTTGGTTTAGAAACTTGGGAAATAGGTAATGGTTTGGAAGAATTTGGTATTGTTGTAGTTTTATTTACTTCCTTACTTGCATCCCCTACACTTGGATTTATATGAGTAGTGTCTTGAGTAGAAGCACATGATTTCTTACTAATAAACTCGTATTTCTTCTCTTGGGAAACTATGGAATTAATTAGCAACTTCATGTCTTCAACTAAAGAAATCCCCGCATCATATTTCTTAACCATCATTAATCTTAAAAAAAATAAATCGTGAGTGGGAAATTCATATGCTAGTGTCATAATAACATCACAAGAAAAAATTCAAGTTGGGATATACACCTTTTTTACTGCACTCCAAAACTGATCAACAGTATTACCTCTTATTAAATCTACAGAGGAAGACATTTTACTTCAGAAGTCTAGACAATTGAACATAAAAATCTCATCATTATCTGACTCAATTTTAGGATCATCAACATCTTCATCAATTGGTTCAGTTGTATCACATGGAGGATGTAGAAGGAAGAAACTATCACACCAATAAATATCAATGTCATAATTTACCACATTTACTTAATCATTTAATGGATTAGGCACTTCCTTTCAAACCCATCTATTCTGATTCTTATCCATTTTTTCATCACATGTAAGCCTCTTCCCTCTATCATTATCTTGATTATGGAAAGTGGGCCTTCCTTATGACTGATTCAGATTTGGAACTTTCTCTCTCAACTTGTAGACCTATGATAAATCCCCTTCTCAACTCTATCAACCTTTTAGGACATATCTTTAATAGCCGAGGTCAAAGTCTTAACAATCTCCTCAAGATTGGCATTCTTAGTGGACTGCATTTTTCTAGATTAAGTAATTTTACATCAGCCCACTTATTTAAGGACTTTCCCATAGCCTTTATGTTATTCTCAGTTTGGATGGCCATATTGAATTCCATTCGCAGGTTCATGCAAGGTTTGTCTCTCAAGTAATATGTATCTTTTTGTCAAAGGCATCACAATATTTAATCAAGCATGTTGTATCACTTGGCTGAATGTTCTCAAACAACTGAAAAATAGTCTTATTGAACCTTGTATTGAATTCCTACATAGAATCATTGAGGCTATTTTTTATTTTTTCAAACTTATCTAAAAGAAATCTTGGATAAATTATATCAACATACTAAATTTTAAAAACATTATTCATCTCTTTCCATGAATCAATGCATTTACAGGGAAGGGAATCAAACCATTCATGAGAATATTCTTGTAGCATGTACATAAATAATTGAATGCACACATCCTCATGCTCAACCTCATAATCCTTAATAATAATGTGAAAAGCCCTCAAATGTTGATCACCACTCACTACATTATTCCCTTGAAATTTTGGAAGGTCGTTCCTTACTTCATTTAGGACTTCATTAGGATAACCTTCCATTTCATCAAAATTGATGGGTCTAAATTTGGGACTACATAGTGCAAGATGTTTATTCTAATCTTGATCCATATGTCTCATGATTGGTTCAATGGTGGGTTCATGAACAAGTGGTAAAAGGCTATGAGCGGATGAGTGAGGTGGACTTGGGGGATCAAACTTAAGAGGAGATTGAGCTGGTTAAGAAGGAGCTAGATAATAAACTAGATTGTATGATTTTTAGTTATTAGGAGAGCTATGATAATCTTCAATAATGGGATGATCAATAAAAAGATCAAAATTACCAAAACCTTGGTAATCTAGACACTCGTTAGCAACTAAAATTTGCCCTTCAATCAGCCTCCAAACTTATCTCATTCATCTATGATGTAAAATTAGGGGTGAGATAAGTTTTTTTGATGAGTCACCTTTGAAGGATGACCTCAATCCTTCCATCTTTGCAAGAAATCAAAAACACTCAAAGCTGAAACATAACAAAGATATTCAAAATAGGCACTTATCTTCCTTGAAACCAAATGATAAAATTGGAGTCACCGCTAGAATCAAAATTTTAGAATATAATAGTTAACAAAATGACTGTGATACATACTGAAAATAAACATTACTGCATTTAATGATGAGACATGAAGGCAAAGATACTAAAAATTCAATATTTATGTTCAAAAGGGAAAATCAACTTCTAACATGTAATTTAACAGCTCTTTGCAAGAAACACAACAAAATTCAATTTGTCAAATCTTTAAAAACTTTATCAACTTTCTTAATCAAGTGATGAACTTGTTGACATCTTGAAGTAGTGAAACAAACTCAAATAACCCCAATTTTCAAACTGATGAAATAATACAAACATACTTTATCTGAAAATAAAGTTGAGATTATTTGCATAAAATATAGGTAGATAACTTGATAACCTAAAAAATTTTAGCTCTTTTTAATATTCCCTAGCAACATAAGTGATCACGACATTAATTTAATCCTTGATAATAGTGCCAGTAGAGTGGTGGCATTGATGAACCATAGATAGTCAAATGTAGTAAATAATAAGTAGATAACTTTTCAACATGAATTATTTACAACTCTCTACAAGAGTCCCTGACAACATGGGTGACAAAAATTATCACTAGCATTAGTACCAATAGAGTGTTGGTTCCCAGTTGTACACCTCTTTTTCTTGGCCTTGCACACTTGAAGAAGAATGGCAAACATGTATGATAAACCTATTGATATGTTGTTATAGCTAGGAAAGGGTTTAGCACACAAATGGCCTAAACATAGACAATGACTAGGAGGCACTAACAAAGGGTATGGTGATCGCCCTACTACTTCTATCTCTACCTAAACCAAGGTGAGAGGACCTAAGGGGTATCTTTCTCTTTGATAATGCAATGCAACCTCCATAGGGATTTTTAGCACAAGGAAACACAAATATGACCAGGGCATAACCAAACATGATTACTCCACCTAAGAAGGGCTATCACAAGGAATAAACAAATGCTATAAGTCACATGCAAGCTACTGAAGATAGATATAAAATTTCTTGTAACCTTCATTATAAAGAATTCTTAAACAACAAGGGGATGAATAGAAGATGCAATGCTGATCATTAAAGTATAAAATACAAACAAATGTTGTATAGGAAAGATTTTATACATCTACAAGACAAATAACACCTAATATGAGCAAAGGGTGTGTTATTTGCAAGGTAGAATAGGGTAGACATTTATATAGTTTTTAAAAAGGGTGGTGTGTTGGTGATTTTCAAATAGTAGGGGATCTCACAATATTCATGACATTATTCCATTGAAAATATGTAGAAAAACTTATATGCAATCTAAGGGAAATACCAAGAGTGGTTTGCATTTATTGGTGCCATTGAAATGTAAATACCTAAATGATTCTAAAACCCTAAAACATGCACTAAAACTAGAATTTCATATACTTTTTCCCATTTAAATCATAAACCTATCGTGCCCTAAAGAGTTATTTAGAAAAAAATTTCCAAACATAAAGCAAAAATGGTTTTATAATCCATATCTATGCTCAAAATGATAACCAATAGTAAGCATTGAACCAAATATCTAATCAACAATATTTGAAAAAAATATTACTATAATTCATCAAAAGGAAAGAGTAAAAATCATAAGTATTCTCATTAACTTTGAAAATAAATCCTACATATGTCATTTTTCTAAAATTCTTCCATGGGGACAAGCATGGTGAGTTTTTTATTTTGAGAACGGAGACATAAACATTCTTTCAAATCTTTCTAATGGATATACATATACAACCACATTATTAAGGGAGACAATATATACACATAACAGTTGATCCTAAAACTTTGAATAACCTAGAGCTAGGAGAATGAACAACTAATAACAACATTAGAATAGAAGAAAAGTCCTCTATTTATACATTTTTACCACTTTACAAATCCAATAATGTGGATTGTACTTTGCAATACTACAACATTGTGAAATAGCCCTTAAATTTTTTCCAAGATGTTCCCGACTAAAATATATTCCTTGCTATACTAAGAATCCTCATCTATTTACTAGGAAAATCATTGTTCTAACTACCTCTAAATGAAATGATGAAGATTTATGAAAACCCTTTGCTCTCCTTCACTAGAAATGCATTTTACATGAGATGGAAGGAGAAAATTTTCCTAAGAGGCCAAAAAAACTCTTTTGTCATCTTGTGTAATTTCTTGGAGATGCATTTGACTACTCATTTGAAAATATGGAATCTTCTTGATAGTTTCTTTTCTCCTTATGCATGCCAAAGAATAACCCTATTCTTGCAATGATGGCATTTGAAAACATTAGACCCATGGTTGCTTAAGAAATATTCTTTGGATTGGACCACAATATTTCTTCCATGGAGGTGTTTGAACAAACAAAGTAATGTAAAATGCAAAACTTAAGTCATTTTACCTTATTTATTTTTGGCTCCAACATGCCTTTTCATACTTCACATTTTTCACATTTACTTTTTTCAAATTTGTTTTTTAGGGTTACCTCCACATTTTTAATGCGTTAGTTTTCACTTTTTGACCTTTTTGGGAAATTCTAGTCCCTTTTGCAATTTTGTAGTTTTGCTTTTTTTAGGGTAAATTTGGGTCCCTTTTGTAATTTTTCAATTGCTTTATATTAGGGAAATCTAAAACTCAACAACAGTTTTGCAATTTGTAAATTGCACAATTGTAATTCACAGTTGTAGTTCCCATGTAAAGTTCCCCTATGGAAATGGGAACTCCATCTATAGTTTGTAATTTGTAAATTTGTAAAATTACAAATTATAGTTTGAGTTCTCATTTCCCTAAAAAAAATCCTTTGGGGAAATGGGAACTCTAACTACAATTTATAATTTACAAAACTATAAAATTTTAAATTGCAGTTGAAGTTCCTATTTTTCTAAAAGGCTTCATTAGAGAAATGGGAACTCGAAGTGCAATTTGTAATTTGAAAAATTGAAAAATTTCAAATGGCCTTGAAATTTCCCATTTTCACTATTGCCCCTCAAGCAAATGGGAATTGCAACTGCAATTTATAATTTTACAAATTTACAAAATTACAAATGGCCTTGAAACTTCTTATTTGTAAATGGGCCTCATGTTGATTAATGTTTACTAGGGGGTTTGGGAGATTCAAGTGTAAATTGTAATTTTTACAAGTGCAAAATTGCATTATTCCAACAAATCTCCCTAAAGATCCTCTTGAGTTAAGTTTTCTCCATTTGATTTTACTGATGGATTTGGCAGAGTTGGCCATAATTTGCAACTACATTTTTCAAGTTACTTCTTCCCCACAAATTTCCAAATAACTTTTGGAGATTCTCCTATAATTTTTTAATCTTGAAAATTATTTATTTTCACCGAACTCCAATCTTACTAGATGGTTCAATAGAACACCCTGTAGAAGATTTTTTCTAAAACCCTGTCCCTTTCTCTATATGATGCTTTACCACAAAAAGTTTTCTCTATTTTCATAATGAAATTGAATTTGAAGCATTCACCGATTAAAATATTAATTTCCCTATAGACGTTTGTTGTTGTTTTGAGTGCACCACCACTTGACATACTACTAGATTTTGAAACCTATTGAATGATTTCCAAAACATAGAGTGAGGATAAGTCCTAAAATATTCATAGCAAAACCTAAAGCCATTAACAACCATCCACTTCAAGTTTTCTTCCTCATCTTAGCTTAAAGGAGATAGGTCATCATCAAAGGATCCTTTTTTGTTTGAGACTTTAGCCCCACCCTCATGTCCATTATCCTTTGGAGGATTATTTAAAATAAATGTGGTTAGTTTTTCCCTCATATCAACATCTAAAATGTCTCTACAAGCCAGACACATCAAAGTGATCATCTTGGTTTTTCAAATAAGGATCTATATCTCTAGATTGCGACATCTATAGCACTACATGTACTTTTTAATAATATTCTCTAGAAGTTCAGTGAGTTTTGTGGTATCATGAGCACCATTAACAAGAGAAGTTATATTTTTATCAAAATTTGACAAAGCACCCAATTCACATCCAAAATACTTTATTGTATAAGGAGGCATGTCAAGCACTTTGGCCACATATACCATGTTTAAAATATTTGTCTTGATGCCATTTCCTTGACCCTCAATTTTATGGTCATTTTAGGCATCTTATACCTATAGAAAGCATCATCAAGGTTACATTCCCCAATGTTGAGTAGAGTCATTTTTTGTGACTGGTGATTACCTAGAAGGCACCATCAAGATAATGAAGAAGAAAATTGATCTCTTGTACACCTATTAGGTACACCTTTTTATCCAAAGGTAAGAAGTTAGAAGGATATTGAAGAACCTCAAAAGGACTACCAAGATAATAACTTCAACCTATGATCAATTTCTCAAACATGTTAAAGTCTCTTTAGTTACACTCTCAAAACTAATCTTAAGCTTGCAAATGGCTCTAGATGTGATTCGAACTAGTGACTTTCAATTTATATATGCATGGGTTTGCTTTTTTTTTATGTCAAATGGAATACTTTGTTTGGGATGGTCAAAATAGAACCTACTAATAGCCAATCCTTTTCTAACGACACTCCATGTTCCCTCTTTTTCATCCCACTGTTGAGAGAGCAAAATACGATGCGTCTCATATGTAGAAATGATAAGCATAAGCCATAACAAGAATGATCATAAACATGAAGAGGGAGGCATCAAATAAATCTGGTTGGATAAGCACCCATGGTTACTAACACTACCATGCCTAGTTAACCCAATGCATGTGTCTATTTTCCATACCATAAGCTTGTATTAAACTAGACAATGCATTATTTTCAATAGTTTCAACATCATTGGCATCTGTGTTGTCATTGTACAGCCTATAAGAGGCACATTTTTCAAGTATTAAACCTTTTAAACTTTCTATTTACATCTATAGGATCTGGAGTCCCCACAATAATTTTCAATTAGAAGTAAATTACAAAACTGTGTTATAATTCTTGTTTTTTGTGAGCTTTTGATTCTACTTCCTATTTCAGGATACAAAACTGTATCTATAATTTTTAATTTGTTTTATTGAAAATTATAGTTCATCTTCCCTTTTTTACCACCTTTGGATCTATAACCCCACAAATAATATTGAATTTGGAAAATTACATTTGGCATGGTGCTTCTCTACCAACATTCTCCCATGGACTTTTACTACCCTATTTTCAATTATATTTTGACCCATGACCTTTAGAGAAACTCATGGTGCTAAGTGTAATTTTACCCTTGGTCAACATTACATTCAATGAGGAATACTCCATCGAGCTTCCTTATAGCCACGTGGTCTTATGTGTCCCAAAAATTATTTCTGTTGAATATAATTTTTTCATTATGCCTCCATATGGGTAGGCTATTTGTATCATGGAGTTGAGTGGTTCAAGATGATTTGGCTCTCTTTTTTTGAGACATGGGCACCTCCACATCGAAACCCCTTTTAAAAAACCCTCCCTTATTTCATTTGAATTGTGAAGTTTGACCTTTGTTTCAACATGGTTGGATTGGTGGTGTGTTTTCCATCCATGTGGCCTTCCATGTTTTTTGGCCACATATGAAATAGTGGTGCCATTAACAACTACGTGGTTTGACACATGTTTATTGGTTGGGTAGAAGTAAAAATTCATTTTTTTTTCCTTTGAAAATTTTTGAAGAGGGAAAATCAATTTATACTCTATATTTTTCCATTTACATTGCATCCTCGCTTATTATTGAAGCATCTTCTTGTGATTTGAACAATTAGAGCTACTCCTAAAAAATGATTGGAAGAGTTTCCACCACTCCATCTCAACAGACCACAGAGGCTTCAAACTCTCATTCAAACAACATTCTTTCTATTTTTATCTCCACCCATTTAACTATTGAACAAATAAGGGATGATGATAAGAATAATAGGATTTTTTAAAAAAATTAAATGCCAGAAATGGTAGAGCATATTTATACTCAACTATTTTGATAAATAATTTTATAAATTAAAAGTGAAGGTTATATGTTCTTGACTAGGTGACAATATTTACATAGCTAAACCCTTCTTACAAATCTTCTTGCACTTTATTGGTGGCTCCATGGTTGAACCATAAAGTCTCTATTCAAATAATTTCCTATAGACTATCATCCCCTTTTCATTGCTTATCACTTTACACCCTATAATCATTTTAAAACACATAAATATTAAATGTTAGTTAAATAGAGACCTCACATGGTTTAAAACAATGCAAGAGTAGGAATATGGGTTTTTTTATGACTACAAGAGTATAAATAGGACCTTTTGATCTTTTGTAAATACTTGAAGATAGAAAATAAGCTAGATAATCTAGGCATTTATACTCATCAAGGGAATAATTACTCGGTGAAATTTTGATCACTAACACAATCCAATTAATTTCATACACAATTATAAAAAATCTACAACACATTCATAAGGGACAAAGTACTTACGTTGACTCATACAAATCTAAATTATTCCTTCTGATTATTTTCCTTCTTAAAGATTATACATATTCTAATCCCCAATCTCCAAAATTCTACAATAATCTAAAACAATGGTGAACTTTCTAGTTTTTTTCTACTTAGATGAAATAGGGTTTCTATAATTTACATCTTATCTAAGAGGTAAAAGTGTCTCATTTTAGGATATAGCTCGACCTATCCCTAGGAATTTTAGAGAGAAGAAAATTCTATGTTTGTGAACTTTTAAAAAATCTCTCAACATCCAAATACCATTAACACCTTTTTGGCTAATGAAGGGGAAAATATTTTTTAAAAAATTGAAAAAAGAAACAAAAAAAACATTAAGAATTTAATGTTTTTTATAAATTTGATAATTTAAGAATTCAAATGGGTTCCCTCAACATTTACATGCCTGGGGATTAGTTATGATGGAATGCTAAATTCAAAGTGATCATATTACCATATTCAAATGTCAATGAAGGAGTCATAAGAAGTTTTATAAAATATGATTCCATTAATTATGCACATGTGTTTTGTGACACACATGATAATAAGGCCTCTATGACAAGTCATAATGGGTATGTGCATATTTGGTTAATGGCCATCTCTTGTCCTTCCTCTTCTTTCCATAAACATATATCACCTAAAAACTCAATGCACGCATCAAAATGTTTACATAATAATAATAATAATAATAATAATAATAATAATAATAATAATAATAATAATAATAATAATAATAATATGATATCATATATCAATATAGTTTCTCTTAGGTTACATGAATCATCATTCATGTAAATAATTATGCCTATATGCATAATGAATCACATGTAAAGTTCTACACCATATCCATCATGGTAATAGAAATTTATAAGTTGTATAATTTGTTAGAATTTGTATCCAATCTTATAATTTATATAAAAAAATCTCATCATAATAATAAGTAAGGAATAAAGTAACATTACCATTCTTTTTAATTAATCCCAACTCATCACAATATATAAATAAGATATATTTAATAACCATGTCCATGAGTGAATGCACATCAATATAATTACATGATGAGTAAAATAAAAACCAATATAATCAATATATAGGACATAAAATTCATGGTGATTGAGATTAAAAATTGAGGTCGAAGTCGGCATGACATCCCCTACCCTTTATAAGGACTTTCTCTTGGGAGTCACCTAATTGTGTGGGTATTGATCCTAATGTGATGCTACATCCTCCCAATTAGTGAACCAATCAACATATATTTCCTATTCGACCCTTCTTCAATTTAGGTCTCAGCTGCAAAGTGTTAACTTTTGACACTCCAAAAATATGATAGGCTCAAAAAAAACATACCCATCCTCCACCATCTACAAGGCAGACCAAACCAAAACATGTGACACATTTGAAATATATTTATATAAAATTGAAACATTGAAAATATCATGAACTTGTGATAGATTATTTGGGAATTCAAATTGGTAGGCTATTTGACGAACCTTCTCTAGGATATTGAAGGGAATAAAAAAATGATCTTACAAGGTCAAACATGCAAATAAATCTTGTCATAAATAGAAAAATGTTGATGTAACCATTTGATATTGTTATGCCTCTTATGAAATTATTTTTCTTCTTATAGGAATTTTAAAATAAAAACCAACTATTGTTCTATATCATGCATTAAGTGAAGTACAATAGAAACTATTTCCTCCAAGTGGTCCCAATTCAAGCTAACCCTATTATCCCTATCATACAAGGCCTCAAATGGAACCATATTGATGGAGTTTTGGTACATATTGTTATATGTGAATTACACTAGTAGAGGTAGTAATAAAAATATGAATAATGTTCCATAACGTACTTATCAAAATGTATTTCATAATTTGGTTTACCTACTCAAACTGTCATCACTCTTAATATGATAGATAGTTATAAAGTTTACCATAGCTCCCAATGTTATCTACAAGGTGGTAAAAAATTAAGAGGTATATACATGCTTTTAGTTTGAGATTATCATAAAAGTTTTATTTTTAAATTTTAATATGTCATCCAAACAATATTCTTGTCATTGCAATATCACTTTAGGTGTTTTTGGTGGGTCAAATGTCCACCACCTTTATCCATTTTTCCATTATCACCATGTTGGAATCATGATGATAAATAGACATAGCGAGATGATCATTAAATTAAATGGAAATGATGTCTCATTTCCACTTTAAAATATCATCACAATATATAATCCCTGTCAGATGGTGATGTTATGCCTTGATTCACATACATTTAATGGATCTAGAAAAAACATGTTATGTCTCTACATATACTAGGCTAAAAGTATAACAAACAAATTTTAATATAGATCTTCTTCACTCCTAGATGACCTAAATAATAGTATCAATGTGATTTTGACGCTATAAAATGTGATAAGTACCTATAATATCATACAAAAATTCACCCTTTATGGCACAAGAGACCATCTGACTCAAGGGAAAATCATAAAAATATCACAATAGTACCCTTTGTGAGTCTATTTGTGGTCTCACCTCTTAGTATTTTTTTTTAATTTTATTCCCTCAATTCACTCATGGACCTCATTAGTTACTTGATGTCACCTCCTAATAAGGTAATTTTCAAGAAATTTTACCTTACCATTATTTTTATCTATATCAATATGATATTCATAGTATAACTCTATCTAATGTTTTTGTTGGGTGTTGAGGTTTGGCTAGGATAACATATGATAGAGGATTAAAATTTTAGTCATAAATAAAAAGTGTTGACCCATCAAATTATGGTGTTAACACATGAGATCTGGAAAATAAATGCAAACTCTATGTTATGGGTGGGGTATTTAAGCTCATAGTCCTTGAGGTTTCATGACTCATATTTCGTCACACTAACACATTCCATAAGGAATGATAAAATTCCTTAATTTTAGGCATATATTCATATGTAAATTTATTATAAAGGATCACGAACTACCAATGTGGGTGTGTGAATAAGGCACTCATTCAGAGTCATAAATATCATCTCACATTCATCTATCTAGATAAACTTTTTCCCTTTCCTCTAAAAATAAGTGATGGCTTGATCTATACATGAAATATTCTATATGAAATTAATATAATAACATGGTAATCATATGAAACTACACATATCAGTGACATATGTAGGTGTTGGATACTCTATAGTCATTCAAATATTTTATGGATCTATAGAGAAACCCTAGCCTAAAATAACATGGACTAGATATTTTATATCTATCTAAAATAAGGAACACTTGGACAAACTACCATATATATGATTCTCTCAAATACATTGAAGAACCCTTTATAGTTATTCCTCATGTTCCTCCATCTTATCATAGAAATTAAAAATATCATCTAGAAATATCATGATAAATTAAGGTAGATAATAATGAAATGCATTATTCATGAGGCTCACATAAATTATTTAAGAATTTGTTAGCACATAAAGAACCACTATAAATATGTAGTGGACATACCAAATCATGAATAAACTATTATGGATGTCTACTTCTGCTATCCTCAATTAGTGGTAGTCTAACATGAGATTAATTTTAGAGGAACACCTTCAATCCCTTGAATTAATCTGTTTTGTTTAATCTAAGGTAAATGATACTAAATTTTTATGGTCACTTCACTTATATGTCATTAATGGGTGTAAAGACATATTGATCCATCCTTATTATTGACAAATATTACAATATTACAATATATATATATATATATATATATACATACATATATATACGATAAATTTAGGTTATGATATGGTTTGATAATGTGATAAGAGTTACGATAAATTGATAATCAGATTAAAGATTTAGGATAGGTTTTAATATGCATAAATAATCAATAGTGTTATTGGTAATCATTATATTAAGGTTTTTATGTATGAATAAATTTAAAATCATATTTTATTTAATATGAAATTTAAGCTATATATAAACTATTATGTCCTGTAATTACTAGGTTTTAATCTAGTTGTGTTGTAAGTGTGATTGTTGACAAAAAACTATACTTAATAACTTCAAAAATAAAAATACATGCTTTTTAATTTTCATTTTTGAATACCTTTCATAAGAAATAAAATATAAAAATATGATACATTAATTTAAAAAATAAATTATTTTATCACATTTGTGTACAATATTTTATAAACACAATAGATTAAAGCTAGCCAATTACAATATAAATTGCTTGAATGGGATATGCCTAAAGTGAAAAGTAACTTAATAAATTTCAATTTTAAATTGCCAATGAAAATAATAATATAGTCTTAATAATATACTTTAATATAAATTTTTTAACTCATTGATAATATATAGACATAATGCAAAACTCTTCTTCATAAGTTAAGCAAACATGCACACTCATATGTACATTGGACATGTTAGGGACCCCAAATCCATAGAAAATAGGAGACTTATTAAAATAACATTAATTTCCATTAAATCAACTCTAAATATTTTGTTCCACTTCCTTGGGATGAATGTAAAAGTGTTTGAGATCATTTAAATACACATTCAAAGAACTGCACACTAATTGACACTTTTAGCTTTATTGAAGTCTCTAAAATATGTGAAGAGTCAAATCCCAATTTGATTTTAGTTTACTGACATGATGTTCTATATCCAATTATAATAATAAATGGTTCTGATTAATCCCATAACTAAAGAATTTTCATGTTCCTCTTTATATAAGGAGACCCAATTTAGGATGCATCTTTCATTATTTATATTTGATAGGTTTACCATCCACATGAAGAATGAGAGGATGCACCACTAGTGATGAGTTAAAGATACACATATTATCATATAATTAAGAAAATATTTCAATAAATTATTTTTAGAGTGTGATCAATATTTGTTGATCCTTGGGAGTGAGTGAATCTCCTAGTTTTATAATCATAGGATTATTATTTATTCTTATGTTCACATAAATAGTGTCATTTAAGATAAATTTATAACCATTTTTTAATCATATTAGAGAAGGTGGAAGTTGGAGCTCATCATCCATATAAAACCATGTAGAACTATTTTATGAAATGTTTAACTCATGTGGATTTTTCATACAATTATCATCAGACTAGTCTTAGGAAGAGTCAAGTACCTCATGTATATCACTTGAGGAAGATTTTAACCAATGAACACATATTTATATTTATTTTTTTCAATTATCCTTATAGTACCTCATAGAGCTTTTCACTAGGGGAATTTTACTAATTATTTTTTTGTTTTTATTAATTGTTTGAATTTTTTTTATTGAGGACTTCATCCTACTCCCTAGATTAAACCGATGTGTCGAGGTTGATTTCAAATCCCTTGTTATGATCCATTCATGGTATGCCATTATGAATTCCCATGAATTTCATGATTGCTTGACTTTTTTTTTAAATATATCCAAATATATTGGATCATTTTGATCTAAATCAATGAGGTTGGGGTATTAAAAGGTAGGTTTTATTATAAAGATAATGGTATAATCAAATATTTTAGTATCATCAACCTCATTATGATAAAACAATATAATAATGCTATAATCAAATATTATATAAAAAGACTCTATTCAGATGTATAAATAGTATTCATATAAAATCATATCATAATCACTGATGTATTTGTATGGGTCACCATTGATAAGTTTATATATAATGTCCCAATACTCCTTATTTGGATAATATGGCAGGGGCTCAAAGACTTAGGGCTTATGGATACCCATTCCTATGCCTTTGTAGTTCATGATCTCTCATATGTGATTTACTATAGAGTAATCCTTACTCTTAAACCATGTTGTAAAAATTTCACTGCATAACTAGGAGTTAATGGAATATTATATCTTTTCCTATGAAAGGATATATGCCTTATAAAATGTTGTTTTTGAAAATTAATGGTATATTAGTTCCTTAATATTGTTCAAGGTGGGATTGCCACAAATCTGAAGATAAAGGGGAAGTTTAGCCACATAAAAATCATTTTTAAACTCATATTCTCCACATCCTTTGTAAATGATCCTAAAGTGGATAGAGGAGGTACATTGTTAGATGTGGATGGGAAGTTATTAGGATGAATTTAGGGGGATGATTTTGACTTTTATGGTCATCTTGGTTTATCTATTTTGGAAAGAACTTTAGTGTTGGTAAAATAATTGGCTTTACAATATTTCAAACCTAACTATTTATAATATTTTAAGGGTTATGCATCAACAATGATAGTGAATTCTACAATCAACTATGGAAATTTGAAAAATTAATAGAGTATGGATTGAATAGCTATAATGGCATGAGTCCATTTTTAACTAAGGAGTATTTTGTATGGGAGATCAACATCGATGACATGGAGTGTTTTTGCATGATAGGCCCCTCTATGATAGGCAAGCAAATAGTCTTAGATAATTATTACATAACATTTTCATAAGCCTTGATGGTAATGGTGTTTGAATATAGGCCCAATTCAAAAAATCCTAAATTTTTGACCATCTTCAATGTCTAGATTATCTTACTAGAACCATTATCTACAATTAATTTCTTGAGTATGTGCTTAGTGATGTATGATGTATGCTTTAATGTTTAAGGGTAGATTGTGTGATAGAACTGATAGGATGGATATCACGATTGACAAAGGTGAGATGATGATTATTCAAGGACAAATATTTCACAAGGGCTTGGAATTATGATGGGTCAATGTATTTTAAACTCTTGACTCATAAATAACTTTATTCAAGATGTCCTTGTGAGTAGTGGATGCTATAATAATATCAAAGATAGATACATAATGAGGAGGCTCATTAATATTTTAAAATATGTCATATCATCTTTAATAATAGGAAAAGGATCCCTTTAGACTATGATTTTAGTGTGTCAAGTGTTAATTCGCAAACACAATCTTTGATATTGGTGGTGGCTACCTGTTTATCTATGACATGTATAACAACTAAGTTTTAGGAATGATTGTCTTTATGATAATTGACATGGTTGGTTTATGAGTTCTTACTTTGATATTTTAGATGAGGATTTTGATCATGATTAAAGAATGGATCCTTGTACATCTCTAGTTTTTTATTCATTGATGTAGGGGCACTATTTTAGAATTTGATATCCCTATGGTCAAGCAAGCATTTGACATAAATTTCTATTTTCTTTCACCCATTGGTGGAATGGAACTTGATCTTAGGGCATGTTCAAGGATTTGGGGGAAAATTATGTGGACATTTCCCCTAAAGAATACATGTTATGGCCATAACACATACACATTATGGTTCACTAATTGAATCCATGATCAATATTCCTTAGCCATAATACATATATATTATGGAAATATAATGTGTACATGTTATGACCATATAACACGTATGAATTATGTTTTCATAGCCAAAAATATAAATATAAGTGAAATGCAAGTGTTTTATGTAATGTGGGTGGAAAATGTACATGTTCCTTCCACATTCAACCAAAAATTTAAAAAATAGCTATAGGAAGGGGCATATGATTATGCTTAATAAATTAAATGTCAAGTATAAGTTTAAATTTATATTGATACTTTTTTATTCCTTATAATTAAATTTCAAGAAATTAGGGCCACTATGCATTTGATAGAGTTATTCTCACAACTACATGCCTTAAAATGTGGGAGATAGTTTTTCAAAATGCAATATACTCAATACTTGGGTATTTTCAGGTCATAGTATTGAACCCAAGGATTTTAAGGCACAACATTTTTAATAAATGTTCATTTTGGGTAAAAAAATAGTAATTTTTAGGTGTTTGTACCATCCAAATCAACTATTGCCATTTTTAGGGGACCCAAGTTTATCAAAATTGATGTTTACAAATAACTCACTTTGAATTTCATCCAAATTAGTGTGATTGGGGAATCATAGGTCACATTGATGACTTGTGCACATCAAACGACCAATTTATGTTAATTTGACTTGATCATCATCCCTCCCTCATCCTTAATCAATTCTTCATTATCTCTCATCATCCCTAATCACTCTCTTCTCATTCATCATTATCCCTAATCACTCCCTCATTGGTCATTACCATGCCTCATCATCTCCAAGCACTCTTTTATCATCCCTAATCACACCCTCATTGATCTTCACCATCCCTAATCACTACTTTATCATCGCCCAACATCCCTAATCACTCCCTCCTCATCCCTCATCATCTATAGCCAATCCTTCATTTACCCCAACCATCCCTCATCATATATAATCACTACATAATCCCTAATGGCTCCATCATTAACCTCCACCATCCTTCATCATCCTCAATCATTGACTATTCATCCATCATAATCCTTAATCACCCCTTCATTGACCCTGAGCATACTTCATCTTCCCTAATCACTCCCTTATTGACACTCACTATATCTTATCATCCCTAGTGACTCTCTTATCATCTTTCATCATCCCTACTTACTCCATCCTCATACATCATAGTGCACATAAGAGGAGGGGGAGTTTATTGAAGGACTTACATCAAATCCCATGATGCATGGGTTTAATAACACAAATATACATCAAAATTTCATAAAAATGTTGATGTCCACATAAAAGAGATCAAAATACTTGCATTAATACAAAAAATATATATTTAGTCAATGCCACTATCTGCACATTCATAACATGGAGGAAAATAATAGACAAACATTTAAATGTCATACACAAACCTCCATCTTTGTAATGTAAGTATAATATACCACTTAGATGAATATAATCAAAATATAATCCAGTTATGGTCTTTTACTCTAGTTTTCTAGATGACCCCTCCAATCAAATGTCTATTTTCTTATAAGGATGAGAATGGTAATATAATTAAATCATCCTCCTGTCCCTTTATCTTTTCCTAATGATTTAATATCATCACATGGATTTTATAAAAATACATTACACAAATGAAAGACCAAACCCATTACTCACATATGGGTGGTTTACATCTAGTTTGACATAGATCATATTAAAATAAAATGAGTATGTTTTTCATTAGAAGACAAAATTAGGATTTAAAGTATTATACATAATGTACACATGCTGAGTTTTATTTGGGTGATATGAGTTAATTTGAATAAGCATGAGACCCATTCAATTCTAGAAAATGCATAGTACTTCATCAAAACATTAATACATTAATGGTTTGGTCCTTGCTAAGAAAATCCTTAGAGAATGTTACTACTATCCAACCATGGAAGCATATTCATGTCATTACGTTTGGAAGTGTATAGCCTATCAGAAACATGGGGATCTAATTCATGTTTCATCTCAAGATTTAAAATCAATCCTAACTCTTTTTCCATTATCCACTTGGGGATAGATATATTTGGAAACATAAACCCATCATTTTCTAATATCCATAGACATATCATCACCACCATTGAGTACTTCATTAAATGGGTAGAGGTTATCCCCATCACCTACATAACTATAAATAAAGTATGAAAAAGCATCCTTAATATAGCATATATTGTTACATAATCCATTCCATCATCCTCACCAATAATGGTAAGTATTTTAAGAACAAATAATTTAAATCCCTTTGTACTCAATTACATGTAAAACATAGTTGGTCCATACCTGATTATCCATAGGGAAAATAAGATTGTTAATGATGTATGCCAATATTATAGTTTGTAACTTTTTCCTGACTTTTAGACATACCATAAAAAATTTCATATCCTTAAAGGATCCACAACATATTCATTTGTCTTCAAATTAGAATCTATTATCTAAATGAAGATTAAGCTACCCTCTCTATGCATGTCTTTCTAGAATCTAATTCACAAGGATTTACAAATTATAATTTGTTTATGAGGAAAGGCTCAATATACTTAATAATTTGAAGGCATATAAGAATATCTAAAAAAATATAATAAGAAAATTAATTTTAGAGAGTTATAAATCAACCACCTCATTCTAAAGTAAAATCAATGCAAGATCAATAAGGACCAAGAAACTAAACGTAAATTTTTGCATAATTTTATGGGTCCTTATGTCATAATTTATGAGTTTGGTTCTAGAACATATAGGTTGGCCACATAAAATGGATGGTATGAATATAATGCACTTGAATCACTTCCACACCTAGAGGTTAATTCATTGTCTATAATTTCCCTACACTTGGGGATAGATCCATTCCATTCCACGTCCAACATCTCATCCATTTGACTCTATCCATATTCAACCCCCTTAACTTCTTTCCCATTCTGACCTTGGTAAATTTTTATAGGAAATTTTATAATACATCATGGTATCACTAGAGAAGGGAAACTTCTCGACATCACAAAATCAACATAGCATCTAGGTAATCAGGCATGAACTATGTAGTCCTTATAGATATCCTCTTGAAATTCCTTTATCTATTTATCCCCTATTGCTTTCATTTCCCTCTCTCTATATTTGGTTTTTATTTTTCAACTCACCTCTATTAACAAATCCAAAAAATACAAGAATTATAGAAAATATAGACATCCAATAAATGAGTTCTAATTATACTAATCATGTTACCAATCCTTGATCAATGTTATAAAAAATCACTCCAAATCCATTAGGATATATCATTTAAAATCACAACCCCTCTCATATATCATTATATGGGGATCATTTTGAGGCTATTGGAATCATAATTATCTATGCCTTGGGTTGCTCACATTATTTAGGTAAAAACATATTTGTGTTTCTTTGTATTTACATGCTTGTGTGTGTTTTTTTTTATATTATTACTTGTTTCTTTATTTTATTTTATTTTATTTTACCTTTTCATTAGTCCTAAAACATACTAGAATAATGTTTTCATGGTTTTCTATATCATGGTGTGTAATGTTGTGTGTTATATGAAAAATAAAGTTGTTCAAAAAATAGAATGTCACACAATATTGGTAGTATGTCCTCTTATTCATCATAACTCTATTGTATCACCTCTATCCAACTAATAATATACCCATAAAAAATGACTTAGTTTACTATCATGAACATAAAATCATTAGAGTTTGCTTATCATAACATCACATAACATAATTTCATATAATCATCTAAAATAATACATATATCCTTACATCAATCAAAATTCATGAAGCCCAACATCCGTAACATCCAATAAAACAAATACGTGTCATCAAAAAATCATGACAAAACCATGAAATAATGTTTTGAATCAAAATCATAATTATCATATATAAATGCATGGTCAATATGTATAATGCCCATGAATCATTGTCAACGATGTGTTTGTGTGTGTGTGTGTGTGTGTGTGTGTGTGTTTTTGTGTGTGTGTGTGTGTGTGTGTGTGTGTGTGTGTGTGTGTGTGTGTGTGTGTGTGTGTGTGTGTGTGTGTGTGTGTGTGTGTGTGTGTGTGTGTGTGTGTGTGTGTGTGTGTGTGTGTGTGTGTGTGTATCAAATATCATATACATCCATCTATCTCTATCCAAAAAATAAAAGATAAAATCTTCCTTTGTCCCTCTCTTGGTGGACTCCTCATATGTGAGTTTTGAACTAATTATGTTGAAGGAGTTGTTTATGTTGATTCTACCATCTACAAAATGGATTACATCCATGAATAATCCATAGATGATGGTGATATTTGATATGTATACACCATACCCTCATAAACCCCTTGATAGTATGTTTCCTCCCTCATAATAGTCATATTACAAGAAATGCCTTTATTAGGCCTTAGGTAGTCACAATAGAGTATGTTATATCCCACTCACCCCATGGTCTATGAACATCCCCTTGTATCATTTGTAACTACACATCTCTAGTCTCTATGGTACCATATTTCATCTCTGAATATTTTATTATTTGCATCAACTTTATTGTGAACCATTCCGTCTCTACATTCTAAGTTATGATTTATACATAATGCCTCATCACCATATCTTAGAATTCAAATATCTTCATCTACCTAGCATCTATATCTATTTTGAGTATATCATTAAAGGCTACATGATATAAATAATGTTGTGGATGTGATGGACCTACCCATCTCCTCTTATGGCCATTGTCACCTCTATGTCTATACCTTTCTAACTCTACCATAAAATCCTAGGTGGTGAGGTAATAGTTAAATGTACCATAAAATAATATATAACCAATATATGGGACCCTCATCCATGTCCATTGACTCATCTAGCCTATCCTAGTAACCCACATACCTATCTTGAAGAATCACTTTACCTCACCCTCTATTATCTTCTATCTAAGGGGAAACCCCTCAAAACATCCCTAATTTTCTATTACAACATCCTTGGCCTCTATGCAAGAATTTCAACTCTATAGCCTTAGTTGTGACCATCAAGTATCACACTCATTCACCACTCTATAATATGCCGCATCCTTAAACATCCCATAATATACCCTATAACATCAACCATTTTCCCCCACTACTATCCAATACACACTATGCCCCCACTACGACCCCTCTTTTTATACCCAATAAATTACATGTGATATATAAGAATACACTATTTGATGCTAAATTTTCATAAAATATTATATATTATATAGTTCTCTATGATGAACTCCCATTGATCGATGATAAAATATACAATATTTGAGTAGTTCAATAATTATACATCATCTATCTAGCCAAACAAAATCCCCTTATATAATCTATGGATAATATGTGTTGCCTATAGTTATTCAAATGTCTATATGTATAAAGTTAGGTCTTATAGATTCATGTGTTACACACCAACAACTATATCCCAACCATAGGTGACTATTTTATCTCTAGTCATCCCTATTTATATTCATAATACATTTTGAAAAATGTAATGTATTATCATAAACTAGCTCTCACTTTACCTTATGTGATGAAGGAAATCATTTGTGTGTAACTCACTATCCCCTATTTTTGAAAGATTTCATAAAAATAGTTCATCTGACTCATCATATTTAGTTTCATGTTGTGTTCACTATTTTTTAATCAAATTTAGTAGTTAAGGGAATTTTAACCTTAAGTGAGATAAACAAAAACTCAACAAATAGATGATAAGTAAGATAAATAAACATATATGCATCAACTTTCAAACATGGAAGTAATTGATATTTTGAGAAAAAAGACATTAAGAGGTATGATAACATATATGTTATTTGGGAATACAAAATTAGATATGACTGTAATTGAGTGTAGGATTGTATGAGGTGATATTAGACCGAGTTGTGTGACTTTTTTGATTGATTTGGATATGGTTGACAAATTTTAACCACAATAACTTGTGCCTTTATCTAGAGGGACTGATCTTATTTTTGTTGACTATGAAGTAAACTCAAAAAAATATAAAAATATGCAAGATCACCTACAAATGTATTTTAGCTTATGAAGAGCATACAGACATGCACTATAACTTATGTTTTTGTCTTCTCTTTCCTATAAAAACCCTAAGAATGTCCTTCATAAGAAACCAAATAAAAATCAAATGGATAAATAGGAACAACGGCTTTTAGGCAAATAAACAAGATGGCCTTAAAAACCCCTTAGTAAATGAGTGCTACCTATATAGTCCCAAATGGGATCTCAAACTAATGTATTTTTACCTCTACTATGTGTGAATCTAGGTCATATGCATTGTGAATCTAAATTATCTTCACCTTGTCCCTCTTCTTAGTCCAAGCATGCAATCCAGATGTACATTATAAACTTTAAATACTAAATGTAAGTGTTGTGATTATTTCTTATGTTTCTCATTACTATGTTTTTGTTAGATGGACAAGTGTTAGATATAAAATGTCTCTTAGGACCCTTTAAATAGAATATTTTAAAATTTTAATTTTAAACTCACTATTATGATTAACTAACTCAAAAATAATGCAATGATCATAGAAAGAGTCCTAAATGAAATGTTCTTTGAAAAAATTACTGAAAGATATACTAAGCCAACACTACTCTTATCAAAATACCAAAAAGAGTGTGTTATTCAAATCGAGTGGCTTTATCTAAAATAAATAAAATGGTAGGATAAAAGAGAAATAAAGACCAGGGATCCCTTTGATTTAAGTAATAATTAAAATGGGATAATAATACAGTGATAATTTTAGTGTGAATTATCATAATGAAAGTCATATGATTAAAAACAAGATACACCAATAGATTCATAATTCAACACTAGGAGCCTTTGGATACAAAATTCATGAAAATACATAATACTTGTGTTTTCTTGACCAATTTAGTGTCTACAAGCTCGCATATCATCATTATTAACTCCTAAGTGTGAAAGGGAAATATTGTGGGATTTAATGCTCAATATGAATATTTTTATGATTATGGGGAAGGGTGATCAATGTGAGTCATCTATTTGCCATCCATTTATCTCATTTTATGTCTTTGTTTATTCTAAACACTCACACAACACATCATGTGATATGCCTTTATCATCTTATGTGGTCATATAATATTATAGGTAGGGTTTGTTGAGGTTAAGGATGTGTATGTAATGGTAACATTTCATATATTCTTGTTTCATTTCTTATTATATTCATTTAATGAATCAAATCACATATTTTTTGTATTTAATGAAGCATGTGTGTGGTGTAGATAGGGTCAATATATGTTGGAGTAGGGAAGAAGAGAAAGAGGTTGTATAACGTGAATAGGAATAATTTAATGAATGATATGGAGTCTTCTAAAGAAATTCCTAATAGACTTAAATGATAATTACTAGAAGCTTATTAATTTAATTATTGATTGAACCTATTTGAATGTAGTCTTTTTACTATCATCTATAAATTTCACTATTAAAAAATTAACATGGGCTTTATCCAACAAGATTAAATTATGTTTGTTTTATTTGTAAAATTTGCAAGATCCTTGTAAAAAATGAATCTACTTTAAAGGAATTGTTTTTAGCATTTGAAATAAAATTTAGCTCAAACATACCTTTGTATCTTCATTACCATTATTTTCATCATACAATTGTTGTTATCTTAGACTAGGGTTCGTGTTTAAGGAGAATATTTCTAATTTTTCATTCCCTTATTCAACTATTGTAAATATCATTTAATTTTTGCATTATATTTTATTTTCTATTTTTTTGTGGGAAATGAACATACCAGATGTCCAATGTGAAGTGAAAAACTATTCTAAGAGAATATATGATGTCCTTTTTATATTTAAGTTTAAAAGATTAATTTGATGTTTTTTGGACATTGATATGCCTGCACAAAGATATAGTTAAATTTTATTTATCTATAATAAATTATAGTTCATTGTGGAAAACATAATCTCAAATCCTAACTAACATATTTTTTATAGGTAAGTTCATGGATTTGGTGGACAATTTTGTTGACATTTACCATAATGTGTATACATTATAGACACTACACATATGTGTAATGTCCATAATACATATACATTATTTAAAAATAGGATTGGGATTATAGAACCTACATATGTATGCATTAATAGTGAACATAATTCATATGTATTATCTCACATTGCACAAAAAAATACATATTGGAAGGAGTCTTGTTTAGTGAACATAATGTGTAAGTGTTATAGTACGTAAAAGTTACTTTCACATTGCACCAAAAAAGAAGAAAATATATATTGGAAGGGGTAGATGGTTTACTAAACTAAATTTTAAGTATAAGTGTGTATTTTTATTCCTTATAATTTACATTTATTATAGTAAATAAAAGAAATTAGGGTCACTATAAATCTGATAAAGTTGGTCTCACAACTACATGCCTTAAAATGTTGGAGATAGTTTTTAAAACTCGAATCTAGTTAATACATATGCAATTTTAGTGTCTTAGTATTGAACCTCAGTATTTCAAGGCATGACATTTGGAATTGATGTCCATTTTTGGTAAATAGATAATCATTTTTAGATTTGTGTGCCTTTTGAATTAATTATTTCAATATAAAGGAGTCATAATTTTGTCAAAATTGAATTTTAGATACCACTCACTTTGAATTCAAGACAAAAGGGTGTGACTTGGATAATATAAGTAACATTGATAACTTGTTAACATCAAACAATCACTTTATGTTAATTTCACTTGCTCATCATCCCTCCATCATCTATAATTACTTTCTCTTCATCTATTATCATCCATAGTCACTCCCTCCTTGTCTATCATGATCAATAATCACTCCCTCATAGACCCTACCCATCCCTCATCATCTCCAATCTCTTATTCATCATACTTAATTACTCTTGCCTGATCCCTTATCATCCCTAATCACTCCCTCATTGATCCTTACCATCCCTCACCACCTCTCATTAGTCCCTCATCATCACTAATCACTCCCTCATTGACCTTCACCATCCCTCAACATACCTAATAATTACTTCATCATCCCTTATCATCCCTAATCACTCCATTATCCTCCCTAATTAACGCTCACCATCCCTAATGACTCCTTCATGTAACTCATCATCCCTACTTACTACCTCCTTATCCCTCCTTGTCCCTCCTCATCCATAATATCTCAATCTTACACCTTAATAGTGGGTGTCGTAGCTTTTTGCTTGGGCCTAATAGGCTTATGTTGTGATTGTAAATTTTACTCACTCAAAAAATTCCCAAATTAACTCTTATTTCACCTATCCTCTTTCACTATAATAATGAATTCATAGATATCATCTAATTATCTAGTGGGATTCAAGAATCTATATGGAGAGCCATGCCTAAACTACAAAGAGAGTGTGTATCTAGATCAACAGACTAGAATAAATAGGTAGTAAATCAACCAAAAGGTGGGATGACATTATATTAATTAATATATATATTAGGAATTAAGCATCTAAGAATCCCAATCTTATCGTTGAGAATCCAAATTTACATCTATATAAATAGGTATTAATAGAGATAAGATGATAGATTATAATTGGGAGATAGTTTTTGGTGTATATCACATGCATCTAGAAGACCTAGATTTCTACATATAGACCTTTGAATATCTATAGGCAATAAATATTGTCTCTAGGTCATATAAGTGGATTTTATTTGGTTGGGTAGATGATGTATAATTATTTTACTACTCAAATATTGTATGTTTCATCACTGACTGATGAGAGTTGATCATAGAGAACTACATAATATACATGTTTCTATGTTACTTTGGTCTATAATTATGTATTGTTTCAAATGACATGTAATATTTTTTGTATACAAGGATGTACCATAGATGGGGTGTAGAGTGTATTAAAGAGCAGTTAGGTAAAAATGATGATGGTCTAGTGTATATTATAGGATGATTAGAGGTATGTGGCATATTCTAGAGTGGTGGATGACTATGATGCTTGTCAATCATACCTAAGGCCAAGGAGTGAAATTTCTTGCAAAAATGCCAAGGATGTTGTAATAGAGAATAAGGGATCATATGAGGGATTTTCCTTCAAATAGACTAAAATAGAGGATGATTCAAAGTGTTTGTTCAAAGATATGTATGTGGATCACCAAGATATGGTGGATGAGGTGGCTAAAATGGAGGATGTTCCCATGTATTTATTATACATTCTTGTGGTGCATGTAACTATTACGTCACCACTTAGATGTCACCATTTAGGTCTCTAGGGTAGAGGCATATAAGTATAGACACAAAGGTGAAAGTGGCCATAGGAGGAGATGGGTAGGGAATTCACATCCACCACATAAATTAGATTATGTAACCTTGATTGATAGAATATACAAAGAGATAAATTATAGGGAGATAAACATAATTGATCTCTGAGTTTTGGTGATGAGACATTAGGCATAAGTCATAAATAAAGATGTATAAATGGAATGGATCATACTAAAATTGACCCAAATAATAAAATACTTTAAGAGAAAAGATGGAACCATGGTGAGAGACGTGGAGTTTTGAAATGATACAAGGGGATATTCCAATACTCTAAGGTGAGTGGGATATAAAACATTGTATTGTGACTACCTAGGGCCTAGTAAAGGACTCTTTGGAAATGTGACTACTGTGAGGAAAGAAGAGTAATATAGAGGAATAAATGATGGTATGGTACCTAAATATCAAATAAGACCTTAATTCATAGAGTAATCTTAGATGTAATTAGTATTGAATATGGAATAATAAATATATCTAACTCCTTCAACACAATCAGTGAAAACCTCAAATATGAGGAGTCCACCGCAAGAGATTCTTCCACAAGAAGGACACAAGAAGACCTTATCTCTATCATATTTTTATCCTATTTTGTATAAAGTGAATTCAAATTTTGAATGGTCACCCAAGATAATAATCAAGTGCACAACACCAAAGACCTATAGAAAATTAAAATCATAAAAGAGAATTGCACAAAACAAATAAAGATCATGAATACAAAGTTAGAGATGTACATATAATATGTGGGAGTTAGATTAAAACCCCAGAATCTAGTGGATGTGCGACTAATCTTCCCAAATGACCCAAATGGCCTCTAAGACCCTAATTAAGCATAATGAACTGTGCAGACAAAACCTATAGGAAAAAATTCTAAACAAACACACCCCTTTAAGTGTAGATTAGGTGGTCTAGAGAATTGGATCCCATAAATGAGGCTTGATGAGGCACCTAAGTACATAAAAATATCTCATAAATTAGAGAAAGGGAGAAAACTCATAAGAAAAACTCCCCTTAAAAAGAGAGACATAAAAGAAGTGAAGAGGCTATAAACCTCCCCATAAATATGATGTTATTTTTGATGTAGAACATATCCCAAAAAGAAACTATAATTGAATAAACATGATATCATTGAAGGTTTTGGTAAAGATATCTACAACTTGATCTGAAATAGGCAAAATCTTAAGTCGATGACCTAACCATGAATAAGCTCCTAGATAAAATACATGTCAATCCTAATGTGTTTGGTTTGCTAGTGTTGAAATAGATTCCTACATATCTGTATGGCACTCTGGTTATCACAATAGATGATGGTATGATGCCTAAGAACAACACCAAACTCAAATAGAATCCCTAAAATCCAAACAACCTTAATATCTACATTAAAAATGCCCATGCACTCTACCTTTATGGATGTATAAAAATAACATTTTTCTTATTTCTAGACCAACTGATCAAATTAGAACCTAAATGAAAGTTGTAACCTAAAGTAGAATTTTGATTATAAGTATTGCCAACCCAATATGAATATGTAAAACCAAGTCAATCTCTATGCCAAATCTATGTTGAATTAAGAATATATAAGAGCCATGAATGTAGTTAAGGATCATCTTAGCTTTTTTTAGTACATCTCATAGGGTTCCTATATGAATTTGGAGACAAGTCCCATTACATATGAAATATCATGCCTGGAATGAGTTAGATAAATGAGGCTACCAGAAATCTATCAATACTAAATGACATCAACCAAAGGTGTGGATTAATCAGCCTCAAGTTTGCATCCTACTAGAAAGGGAAGTGGAGATGGATTATAATCAACCATCTAAAATTGAGCCAAAATATCATGAGCATACTTTGGCTATGCAAGTGAAATACCTAAATTAGATTACAAAATCTTGATGCCAAAGAAGTATTATAGAAGACTCTAGTCTATCATGGAAAATATGTCTTATAAAAACATATTTACCATTACAATAGCTGATGAGTAACTCTAGATAATCAAAATATTATTAACATAAAGGACCAGCATCAGTAAAGAATCATCCTACTATAAAAAAATATAAATTGGGATCTTAATAACACCTAGTGAAACCTGAAGTAAGGAGGAAGGAAACCATCTTAGTGTACCAAGCCTGAGGGGCATGCTTGAGACCATAGATGGATTTTATAACTCTAAAAACTAAGGATGAATATTTAATAAAACTAGTTTATTGTTCCATGTAGCTCTCCTCCTTAAGGTCTCTATGAAGAAAGGCACTATTCACATCTATTTGGTGCACATATTTACCATGTACTACATCTATATCTAGTGTGAGTCAGATAAAAGTCATATTTTAAATAGTTATAAAGGTTTATGAGTAGTCATTATCAGCTACCTATGAAAAACCCTTGGTGACCAATCGTGCCTTATACTTTTTGACTAACACATGTGTTTTAAACTTGGTTCAACATATCCACTTGCATTAAACCATCGTCCTTCCCTTAGGAAGTGAATTCAAATTCCAAGTGTGATTTTTGATCAAGAAATAATATTATTCTTGTATTAAAATATCCTACTCAAGTATGCCTAAAGCCTCTTAGATTGTCTATATATCTAAAACTAAAGCAAATAAAGCATGTGGACCACTTTGATAATTTTACAAAGTACATGTATCATCTATTAGATTCCCTACCCAAGTGCCTACACTCTGTAGTGTCTACTTAGCCCAAAAGGGATTGAATGTGGGTGAGTCAGTTATTGACTCCTCATCCTCTAAAACATGACTAAAGGTAGATGTATAAGATTCCCCATCACTACCCTCTCTATTAGAAGTAGTAGTAGAATAAGACTCTTGGTTAAGAACCTGATTTGGATGGTCTAAGTTTGAAGAAGAATCAAGTCTAATTGAATCAAATGAAAGGTAAGAAGTGTCAAGTGTTGAGTCTGTGAGACTCTCTTAAAAGTGAACACTTCTCTCTATGAAAAAATCATGTGTGGTTAGATGTAGAAGGTGGTACCATTGAAACCATCTACATAACCTACAAAAATGAAAAGCTTAGATTAAGGTTCCATAGTTTTAAGTATCTTCTTCAATGTATGTGCCATAGTTGGATATCCAAAAACCCTAAGATGTTCAACATCAAGTTTCCTTCCATACCAATCTTCAAAGAGTTTTATTCCTTTCAAAGCTTTGTGAGGAACCCTATTCTAAATATAACAAGTAAAATTGATGGATTTGATCTAATACATAGGTAACAAGGACATAGAATTATTCATATAACTAGCCATCTCTTTCAAGGACCTATTTTTGATTTGTGTAACTTTGTTTTATGAGGGACTGTTAGTACCCATCTCATGTAAATCAATCCCCTCTTTGGTAAAAAATTGCTCAAATACATTCCTAACATATTCTACTACATTTTTAGTTTGAATAACCTTGATGTATTTCTTAGATTGTTTCTCAACAAGTGCCTTGATGTCTTTAAAATATTTAAACACTTCAAAATTTTGCTTAAAAAAGTATACCTATGCATATTTCAAGCAATCATCAATGAAAGTAAGAATGTAATCAGCCCTTGTAAAACATAGACTAGGAAAATGCCCATATACATCACTATGGTATAACTCTAATGATTGTGAATCCCTTAAAGTTTTACCTTTGTCAATTTTTAATTTTGGATGCTTTCTAAGAGATCACCCATGATAAAGTCCCTTAGAGAATTGGACTCTAGGCAAGCCCATGACCATGTCATTTTTTATAAGTTATTCAAGGTAGAAGTAATTAAGGTGGCCAAACCACTCATGCCATAATTTTATAAATCCATTTGAATGAGTCAATAATGCTCTCAAATAATAATCAGGTAAAAAATGTGAGGTGTATGACATGGCTCAGTGATATGCCCTACCCACTACCACTATAGTAGCACTATACAACTCTCTGATGATAACCAAATTTGGGAAAAACTCAACCCTCATGCCTTTGTTGATATTAGTGACTAGATACACTCATAGGAGATTGGTTGAAAGGGAATGGACACTTAAAACATTATTGAATGTTCCTCTTTCAATTTTAATTTACCCTCTCCCTACAATAGGTACAAAAGTGTCATCACCCAAACTGGTAGAAGATATGCTACAAGGTTATAAAGAATAAAACTCAAATACTAAAGAGCCCATGTGGTGAGAAACAACTGAGTTAATGACCTTTGAATATGCTTAAACTAGAACTACTACAAAACCCTTTCACTTTTCCTTCTCTTTCCCATTCCCATTCACTTTAGTAGAATCTTGGGTAGATGAATTCTACTTGATGGACTTAGGAACACCAATGTTTTTCTTCTATAGGAGATGAGTTAGGTGATATATTTTCTTGTTTATGAATTTTCATTCATCATTTCCATTTTTATTATATTTGGTACACTTAACCTTTTATTTCTTAGGTTTCCCATTAGAAGAGGAGGCTTCAGTGTTGGTTTTAGAAGAGGTTGATTTTATTATTCTCTTGATCCTTATTCTTCTTCTTCTATTTTTGGAAGTCTTTACTTTCCCATTCCCAGTAATTAGGGCTTGAGGGTTTTTGGACTTCAATGTTCCCATATGGATAAACTTGTCTTTCTCCTTAGTTAAGTCAGTAATGAAAACAACTAAAAAGGGAATTTTCCATGCAGTGCCTAAAGAACTTTTATTTGCATGAAAATTAGACATAAAGAATGGATATTCAAGAACTAGTTTAGATAGAACAACTTGGTCATATTTATTCATCCCACATTATTTCAACTACAATCTCACAAACTTAAACTTAGTAAAGAAATCCTAAAGGATGTCAAAGTTACTAGGATTCGGCTAATGAGTTCATTATCAATATCATGACCTCTACTCACATCTTGTTCCACAAATAATTTATCAATAATATTCCATACATTATGAATTAATTTCATAGGCTCTAAGTGAAATAAAAGATTAGGTGCTACAAAAAGACATAATAGCTCATAACATTCATCACTATGGTTATACCACTTAACTATATATGCCTCTATGTTAGGTTTAGTTTCATTACCCATGGTTGTCCTATACAAACCCTTACTCATTAGAATTATTTTCATCTCAATTTTCCATTTATGATAGTTAAAGGGAGTCAGTGGGTTGATTGAAATTTAATCCATTCATCCAAAAATGAGATTTAGTAATAGTGCAAATTCAAATTGTTACAAAAATGAAAGTGGAAGTAGAATGCAATGAAGGACAAAAAAGCACTATAAACCCCCCTAACCTATGAAATGGTTAACACCCCCAAACAATGTTGTAAATGTATGTTTAAAAGTTATCAAACTCATCTAATCGTGTGGCTAGAAAAATCAATAGATGTGTCAGAAAAGACATATTTTACAAATAAAAGAGGACATCAAAATCAATCGATACTATGTCCAAGGAAGCAAGTATAATGTGAGAAAGTGAGAAAATTAATAACACTTTATCTTTAAATGTTTCTAGAAAAATATTATTCTATAAAAACAATAAAAATATCCACTAACAATGCAAAACATGACCAATCTTCTTATGCATTACTTGTTCACTAAAAGAAAAGTAGCCTATTTTCTCTTGTTTTATATCAAGATATTGAAAAAATAGTTTCACATGCTAAAAAAACTAGGGTCAAATTGAATATAATTAGTTTATTTTGGAAGAAAATTTCAGCAACCATCTCCAAATTATAAGTTTTGCTTTTTTTTAGTATTATTTACTAAAAACATCATAAATTTTATATTTCTTAGTAAAAATAAAAAATTCAAAATGATATATAAAGATAAGACCAAGACACAGCAAACCCAAAAATATTTATATTTTATTCATTTTGGTTTGAGATAGATAATAGATTGAATAGGCACATGGAAAATCAGGTACGAGAATGAAAAATTAGATCTAAACTAGGAAGCCACAAAAAATACAATGTGATGGAAAAAGTGTTTACTCAAGAAAAAAATCCTTCTTCTAAGGTGTAGTGAATTTGATCAAACTGAAAGAATATTAGATCTCCAAAGATCTTCCATATACCAATAATACAGAGTATGCAAATGTATGGTAAAAGGAATGGATAGATCTTAAAGAAAAATAATATACATCTATAATCCTGCTTATACAAAAAATCTTAATGTTTCATAGAAATGTTATAGTTGAATAACTAGACGAACATTTAGAATGGGTTTTTCTAATACCATATCAAATTTTGATCACATTATAGATAAGGTTAATGTGAGGGTGAAATGGTCACATGAGACATGAAGTGAGTGCACACCACCAAAGAGTTGTAGCAAATTGAAATCACAAAAGAGAATTTCATGAGACAAATCAAAATAGAAAAATAAAAAATATTCATTGACTTTAAATCATGGATACAAATGGAGAGAGGTACATATACAGGTGGGAGAGAGAGTGAAACCCCACATTCTAGTTAATGTGGGACTAATCTTCCCAAATGATCTGAATGGCCTCTAAGAACCTAAGTAAGCATAATGAATCATGTAGAGAAACCCTGTAGGATATATTTCTAAACCAACAATCTCTTATTGTGTAGATATTGATAGATGGATGTATATGATTTTGATATATGTAGATGGATACATTATTGACAATGATTCATGGGCATTTTACATATTAATATTGGATTTATATATGATAATTATGATTTTGATTTAGCACATTGTCTCATGGTTTTATTATACTTTTTTTATGGCATATATATGCTTTAGTATATGTTATAGATGTTGGGTATCATGCATTTTAATTTATGTAGATGATATGATGAATTGCATGTTATTGATGTTAGGATCTATGTATTATTGTAGATGATTATATGAAATTATGTAATGTGATGTTATGATAAGCTAACACTAGTTATTTTATGTTCATGATTGCAAACTTAGTCATTTTTTATGGGTATATTAATAGTTTAGTATGGGTGATACGATATAATGATGATGAATACGAGGGAATGTTCCAAATCTTGTGTGACGTTTAATTTATTTGAGTAACCTTATTTTTATATAACATAAAACATTATGTACCATGATTTGGAAAACCATGAATACTTTGTTTCGCTATGTTATAGGATTGACGTAGAAATAAAAAACCAAAAAACAAACAAGTAACAACATACAAACAAACACACACAATCATGTAAATACAAATAATCAAATAAGTTGTGTTACCTAAATAAAGTGAAAACCCTAATAAATGGATAACTATGATATGAAAGTGTCAGAATGTGCCCCAAATAAATATATATGAGAGGGGTTGTTCTTTTAAATGATATATCCCAATGAATTTGGAATGATTTTTTGTAAGATTGATTAGGGAATAACAACATGACTAGGATAATAATAGCTTATTTGTTAGATGTCTATATTTTATATTATTCTTATATTTTATTGATTTTCTAATTTTTAGTATTTTTTGGATTTATGAATAAATGCTAGCTACAATGGAAAAAATATATTACAAGGGAAATGAAAGTTATAGGGTATAGTTAGATATATGGATTGAAAGAGAATCTCTCTAAGGACTACATAACTAATTTTTTATTACCTAGATGCTATGTTGATTTCATGATGTTGAGAAGTTAACCTTCTATAGTGATAACATGATGTTTTCCATAATTTCCTCCAAGATTTTACAAAGGTTAGAATGGGAAGGAAGATAAGGTAGTTGAATATGGATAGATTAGAAGGGATGAGATGTTGGATGTAAAATGGAATGGATTTACCCCCAAGTGCATAGAACTTATAGATAATGAATTAAACTCTAGAGATGGAAATGATTTAGGTTAATTATATTTATAAGTTGGTTAAGCCCTTGTCTATTTTATGTGTCCAACTTATATGCTATAGAACCAAAGTCATAAATTATGACACAATGACCCATAAAATTAGGCTCAAATTTATCTTTATTTTCCTGGTCCTTATTGGTGTTGCTTTATTTTCCTTAAGATTGAGGTTATTGATTATAAACAATCTACAATTTATTTACTTATTATAGTTTATATGTAGCCTATTTTGATATGCCTTCAAATGATTAAGTGTGTTCATATTTTCCTCATCAACAATTTTCAATTGGTAATTTCATGTGACTCTATAATGCTTATCATCAATTAGAATCTACAAGAACATGCATAGAGAGGGTAGCTTAATCTTGATTTAGAGAATAGATTTAGATATGAAGAGAAAGGTATATGGTGTGGCTCTTGTGGGAATATGAAAACTTATATGGTGAGTCAAAAAGATAGGATAAAGTTGCAAACTATAATATTGGCATGTGTCATTAATGATTTTATCAAGGATTTTGACAATGTTTTTATTATACACTTTGGCTTGGCCATTTTCCTATGGATAATTAGGTGTGTACCAATTATGTTTTATATGCAATTGAGTAAAAGGGGATTTAAATTAAATATCATTAAAATACATAACATTGTTGGGGAGGATGGTTGAATGGATTATGTAACGGCATATGATATATTAAGGATGAATTTTTTGATTTTATTTATACTTGTGTACATGAGGGGGATAAAATATACCCTTTTAATGAAGTACTCAATGGTGATGATGATATGTCTATCTCCATTAGATGATGAGGGGATTATCTTCCCAAATAGATTGATCCCTCAAGTGGAGAATGGCCAAATAGTTGTGATTTATTATAAATCTTGAGATGGTGCATGAATTATATCCCCATGTTTATGATTGGATACCCACTTCTAAATATACTAACATGCATATGTTTCCATTGTTTTATAGTATTAAATTTTTCTAAGGATTTTATTCATAAGGATCAAACCATTAGTATATGCACCACATATTCCATTGTGAACTTCCTTGATCATAAATTTATCCTCTTTCTAATTTAAACACCATAATATGTTTCTATTATAACCTCTATGATATAGTGTGCTACCAATGAGGGTGACACAATAAGTGCATTGGATAAGGGAATTTCATTGGTTACATGAAGTATTGGAGGCAATGGTATGATCATGAATGTATGCTCAAATATCATGGTACTATGGAGAGTTGATAAAAATAATCTCACATACCATTTTTTATTCATAGATGTCATATGCATGGATGATCAATTATTCACCAAATAACTTGCACTATGAATTACCCTAAGACACATCAATTAGAGATCCCATGGTGACCATTCCATCTACTTATTTATTACATGTGTGGGGTAGCGGTTCAAAATTGATATACACAAATTATAATTTTTGGCTATCAACCATGCTTTTATAGGAGAAAAATTTTATATCTTTGGTTTAATATAAATCATTGACCTATTTAATAATTATTTTCAAATTTCCAAATCTAGGAAAATGTTGGATAATCTATTGAATGGTCACCTTGAGACCAGCAATAATGGATTTGTAAACATAAATGTTATTGGTGTATGAAAAACCAATTCTGAAATCCTTAGGGATAATATAGCCTTGAGGTGTCAAAAAAATAATTCTTTCGCCTAAGCCGTGTGTGTTAAATGATACATAAAATTAAAATTTTCATTATAAATATTCATTGAGATATAGGATTGAATCATCCAAAAATCTAATAGCCAATGATCGCTTATCTGACAAAGGTTCCTCATCATCCTACTAATATTTGAGTACTTGCCCCTTTATGGATTTATGATTCATGAAATAAATGTCAAATTAACTAATAAACATAATTCACTTAGACATATTACTTGTGTTATCTGATTTGGATAAGATATATTTATGAGGATCAAATTTGGTGATAAGTTAAGACCTGATGTTAAGCATGTAGTGTCACCACTTTTGAGAAGAGAAGATGACAACTAGGAATTCCTTTTATTATGTGAGTTTATTTTAGTTCACATAAAAAAAGTCATAATAAATTATTATACAAGACTTTATATCACATGGTAATCATGTTATGCCAATAGATCACTCAAGGCGAACTATATTTAAGAGATATAAATAAGTAAACATTTAATTGAATTGAGTAGAACTAGTGCTCCTTGGTTAGCAAGAAATTACTTAGTTATTTGAATACATGTTGACATTTATTATTCCAATTGAATACAATTTCTTTATTTAATATATGGGTAAATGTATGACACCTGACAACCACCTATGTTATAATTAATTTTATTGCATGAATCATACCATCTATACTATGCAACTATTTTACATTAGATTGAGGAAGCATATCTTTAATAGACTTGAACTTTGGTAGGTAAACCTCAATTATCCTTATATAAATAATTAATACATGATCTTGACTGAAGTGATACCAAACACACATTTATTATGATTGATGTCCACTTTGTATTCTCTATGTCACATAAATATTATGTGGAAAACCTCTAGATGTTTCTCTCTAGTATTGAACTTACCTAATATTTCATCCAAATAGTATTTGACTATATCATGCATCATATCATGAAAGATTAAAAGCATGACACATTAATAAGTCACACCTGCATAAGTCCAAAATGCATAAATATAGTAGAACATTCTCTAGGGGGTGGTGAACACTATTTTATGTTAATCTTCATTATTCAGAATTGATTATAACCTAAGAAACCATCCATTAGTGATAAGATTTTATAACCTACTACTGAGTCAACTATCATGATGATATTGGGTAAAGGTAAGTGATCCATGGGGAAATATTTATTGATGTCTTTGAAATATGTGCAATGTCTAATCCAAATTAGCTTCTTATTTACTGACATAATGTTATATATCCAATTAAAGAATCGATGGGTCTAATGAAGTCTAGAATAAAAATATTTCCAAGTTCATCTTTGATAAGGAGAACCAATTTGTAATGCATCTTTCATAATTTATGTTTCATAAGTTTATCATCCATGTGAATAATGAGATGATCCACCACTAGCGACGAGTCCAACCCAAGAATATTATATTGATATATAGTAGATAATTTGATAAATTATTTCTAGATCATGATCAAGATTTCTTGTTCCCCAGGAGTGATTGAATATCCTATTTTTATAACAATAGGTTTATAGTTTATGATTTGATTGACATTGATATTGTCCTTTATGAGAAATTGAGAACAATTTTGTAATCATGTTGGTATAGGTGTAATGTGAAGCTCATCATCCATATAAAACCATTTTGAGAAAGTTTGAGCTCAAGTGGATTGTCCATATGATTCTCTTTAGATTGGGTAAGAGTCAAGCTCCTTATGCATAACACCTAAGGGAGGTTGTCACCAATGAATATGTATTTATTTTGATTTTTTTGATTATCCAATAGTACCTAAGAGAGGTTTCACTAGTGGACTCTTATTGAGTGATTTTTTTTTCTTATTTGTTGAGATTTTTATGATTAAGGATTTTATTCTGATCCCTAAATTAAGTAGATGTGTCAATATTGATTTTGAATACCTTATTATGATCCCCTCATGGTATGTCAACATGGATTCCCATAAATTTCAAGATTGCTTGATCATTTTTAAAAATAACCAAAGGTACCTGATCATGTTGATACCATTCAAAAAGGTTAGGGTATTTGAGGGTAGGTTTTGTTGTAAGGACAATAGTATAATACAATATTTTAATATCAAAAAGCTCATTATAGATGCTATAAATGAGCTTGTTTAGATGTATAAATAGTATTCTTAGAAAAACATATAATAAACATGCCACATAAAAATAATTTTAAAACTCATATTCTACACACCCATTGTAAATGATCCTAAATTGGGATAAATGAGGTACATTGTTAGATGTTGATGGGAGATTATCAGGATGAATATAGGGGGATGATTTTAACTTTTCTGTTCATCCTAGTTTATATATTTTGGAAATTAAAAAATTGGTCCTGAAATGTTTAGATTTATGATATTTCACCTCCAAGTATTTGTAATATTTTAAGGGCTATGGATAAATAGTGACAGTGGATTCTATAAATGACTATGGATATTTGATGAATTGATGGAATGTTTATTGAACATCTAGCATGGCATGAGTCCCTAGTCGATCAAGGAGGATGTTTTATGGGAGATCAAGATCAATGACTTGAAGTAGTGATTTTTGCATGTTAGGCCCCTCCATGATAGGTAGAAGATAGTCTCAACTAATTCTTGGTTATCATTTTCATAGGCCTTGATGTTAATGGTTTTTAATGTTTAACCAACTTCAATTTTAAAATGATCATACCCAGACCATTATCTATAAGTACCTACTTAACTATGTGTTAGTGATATACGATTCAATGTATAAATAAAAATTGTCTGATAAACCTGATAAGAGGGATATTATGTTCAAAAAAGGTGACATGATGGTTAGTTGAGGATAAATTTTTCATAAGGGCTTGGAATTGTGATGGGTTAATGTTATTTTGAATCTTGTCTCCCAAATAACTTTATTCAACATGTCCTTGTGAGTAGTGGATGCTCTGATAATACACAATATAGATAACTAAGAAAGATTCTCATAAATATTTTAAATGATGCCATATCATCCTTCTGACTAAGAAAATTATCCCTTCGGACTATGATTTTAGTGTGTATAGTGGTAACTGCACAACCACAAGCTTTGATATTAATAGTGGCTACATGGATGTCTGTGACATGTCCAACAACAAAGTCATGAATGATTCAATTTTTGATAATTGACATGGTTAGTTTGTGATTTATTACCTCAATATATTGGACTAGGATTATGATCATGATTAGATAATTGATCATTGTACATCCCTAGTTGTTGATTCATTGATTTAGGGGAATTACTATCTAATTCGATATCTCCATGTTCAAGAAAACATTTGACATAGATTTTGAGTTTCATGCACTGATTAGTAGAATGAAACTTGATCTTAGGGTATGATCATGGATTTAGGGTACAATTATGTGGACATTTCCCATAAATAATACACGTTATGACCCTAACATGTATTCATTATTTGAATTTAGGTTCAAGATTCATAAGCCATAATGCGTACACATTATGGAAACACAATGTATAAATTTTATGAACTCATAACATGTACATGTTATGTTTTAATAGATAAAAAGATAAATTTAAATGTAATGTGTTTATTTTGTGTTATGTGGGAGGAACACCTAGATGTTACTTTCACATTTTACCAAAAAAATAAAAAATATCTATAGAAAGGAGCAGTTAGTTTAGCTGACTAAAATTATTGTCAAGTATAGGGAATATAAAAGTATAAATATAAATTTAAACTTATAATTTAAATCTATTTTAGTAAATATAATAAATTAGGGTCACTATACATTTCATATAGTTGGTCTCAAAACTCCATTCCTTATAATATGGGAGATTTTTTCAAAATCCAATCTAGTCAATACTTAGGTACTTTTAGGGTCTCAATATTGAACTGAAAGATTTTAGGGCATACATTTTATAATAGATGTCCATTTTTAGTAAATGTATAATCATTTTTTATGTGTTTTTACCATCTTGATTGATTTTTGGTATTTATAAGAGTTTCAAGATTGTCAAAATTGAATTTTACAAATAATTCATTTTAAATTCAAGCCAAAGTGGTCTAATTAGGGCATCATGGGTCATATTGGTGACCTTTGCATATCAAAATACCAATTTTTATTAATTTCACTTGATCATCATCCCTAATCACTTATTCCTCATCCCTCATCATCCCTAGTCACTCTCTTCTCATTCATAATTATCCCTAATCACTTACGCATTGACTCTCTCCATCCCTCATCATCCATAATCACTCCCTAATTAACCCAAATATCCTTCATCATCCATAATCATTACTTCATCATCCCTCATCATCCATAATTACTCACTCCTTATCCATCATCACCCCTAATCATTCCCTCATTCACCTTCACCATCCTTCATCATCACTAAACACTCCCTCATTTTACCTAATCACTCCATTATTGACACTCACCATCTCTCATAATCATTAATCACTACTTCATCATGTCTCATCATTATTAATCACTCCTTCCTCATCCCTAATCACCCCCTCATCAACCCTCACCATGCCTCATCATCCCTATTCACTACATCATTGACCTTAATTATCTCTTATCATCCCTAATGACTCCCTTATCATCCCTCCTCATAATCATAGTCCATATATGAGGAAGGGGGATTCTATTTTAGGCCTTTCAGTAACTCCTATGTTTCATGGATTCAATAACAAAAATAGACACATTCATTTCATCAAAAAGTTGATGTACATATAAAAAAGATCAAAATACTTGCATTAATACAAAAAAATTAGATTTTATCAATGCCACTATTGTTCTTATTACATACATAACATGGATAAAAATAATAGATGAACACCTACATGTCATACTATGACCTTTGTCTTTATAATAGTAGTCTATCAACGCTCCTAAATGAAGACATTCAAAATATAATCTGATTCATGTCTTCTCCTTTATTTTTCAAGATGACACCTCCAATGAAATGTGTATTTTTTTTATAAGAATGAGAGTGGGCATTGAATGAAATTATCCTCCCATCAATTTATTATCTCCCAATGCTTTAAGATCATCACATGTATTTTCCAAATCTACATGACACAATGGAAAGACCAAACCCGTTACTCACCTATGGGTGGTTCAAATACAATTATACACAAATCATAATAAAAGATAATTATTATGTTTTTAAATAGAAAACAAAATTGGGTTTTTTAATTATTAAACATAATATATGTTTATCGAGTTTCATCTAGGTGATAAGAGCCAATTTGAATAAGCATGAGACCCAATCCATTATAGACAATGCATAGCACTACATCAAAACCTTTTCCTTGATCATGAATCCATCGAGATTTACATAATTGATTTACCATTGTGAAAAATCTTACATGTATATAAGACATTTTTAGGCTTCCAAACTTCAAACAACACATTCAAATACCATGTTAAATCACCATGACTCAGTCATGGCTTACCTTACTTAATACCATTGTGTGAAACAACTTAACATGTTTAAGGCATACTATGGAATTAAGATTGGATCAATCACTAATTGAAGACTTATCTTTGAACATATAGTTATATAGGTGTTTAGTCCTAAATAGCACAATCAATTATTACTTAAATCATCGATAAACTCCATTGAAGGACAAAATATTATCACCAAAGGAGATAAAACAAGGATCTTATAATACTTATGTAGGCTTCACCATTTCAATTACCACTATCAAGTAACACAAAAGGTATTTATGAACCCATGCAAGTTTTTTTTTTGTGAATAACATTGTGGATTATGTAAAAGACACAAGTCCACAAAGAAAATTCTAATTTCCAATAGGGTAAATATGACTCAAATAGAATGGGAATTGAATAAAATGTTTCACCAAGATCGAATCAGTTAATGAAATCCAAATAAAAAAAGCATAAGTCACAATGTCTCACCAAAGAGTAAACTAGCCAACATAAAACGGGGAGGCTTTTAACCAAAACTCCAAGACAGCCACAATTGTGAACTAATAAATTTTGAAATCTAAAAATTCAAGCACAAACATGATTAATCCATGAGTAGAATGGCCAATATGGACATCAAATAAGTAACTTACGCCAATAGAGCACACTAAAATGAAGATAAAGAAGCAAAAAGAAAAAGAAAAATGCACTCTATTTTTTGTGATGCAATATTTTTCAATACCATGTATTCTCATACATCACCTCCTCATCTTTAATCACTCCATCCAATACCTTGATTGGGGTTGAAGTATCTTCCTAATTGTGTTTGATTGACTTATGTTTCAATTCAAATTTTTACTCACTCAATTAAGGCCCAAATAAAATCTTCTTTCACTCATCCTCTTTTACATAAATAATGAACTAGAATATATCATCTAATTTTTTGGTGGGATTAAAATATCTACATGAAAAACCATGCCTAACCAGGGAGAAAAAGTGTATCAAGAGCACCATGCCACAATAAATAGGTAAGAATGTGAGAAAAGGATGGGACAAAATTTTATTAATTACATATACAGATTAGGATTTGGGCATCTAAGAATCATGATCCTAGAGTTGAAAATATATATATATATATATATATATATATATATATATATATATATATATATATATATATATATATATATATATATATATAGACACACACACACACACACACGCGCGCGCACACACACACACACACACACACACACACACACACACACACACACACACACACACACACACACACACACACACACACACACACACACACACACACACACACACACACACACACACACACACACACACACACACACACACACACACACACACACACACACACACACACACACACACACACACACACACACACACACACATGAGACTAGTTGGTAATCTCAATCCCAAGTCCATGGTTGACTTCACATTTGCTCTATAAGTCATTGAGAGCATGTCCATAGTAGACCAAATTACCAAATAGATATATATTCAATCACCAATCTTATATATGTCTTTCCTTACCCAACTCGATATATACCCAACCTGATCTGACACAATAATATAAATGTTACACCCAAAATTATCAGATGATATCTCTGAGTTCTTTTTCTAAGTGAAATAGTATTAATGAAATAATAGTTTCCTTATGTATTATTTGAGTGAGAAAATTTTGGATTTGGAACATAAACCAATCAAGAAAAAGAGGGAATCCATTGCACCCACTATCAAGGTATTAGATAGAGTGATTACATATGAGGTTACAACGAATAGGAATGATGAGGGCTAGTGAAGGTCAATGAGGAAGTGATTAAGGACAATGAGGTAGTGCTTATAAATGGCGAGGTATGCTAAGGGTCAATGAGGATGAGGAGGGAGTGATTATGGATTATGAGGGACAAGGGAGAGTGATTAAGGATTATGATGAATGATGGAGTGATTAAGGATATTGAGGGATGCTTATGTTCAATGAGGGATTGATTAAGGATGATGAAGTATGGTGAGGGTCAATAAAGGAGTGATTAGGGATAGCGATGGATGAGGAAGAAATGACTATGGATTATTAGGGATAAGGAGGGAGTGATTATGGATGATGATGGAGTAATTAGGGTAGAGGGATTAGGTATGATGAGAGATGGTGAGGGTCAATGAAGAAGTGATTAGGGATGATTACATAGTGATTAAAGATGACAAAGGATACTTGGATTAAAATAATATGACAATCATTATTAGTATAAGTGTAAATAAAAAATTAATTTGCTGAATATATTCCTTATAATGGCCTCATTTTTGGTATTAAAAAATGGGTTATAATTGATATTGATGTTTTACTCATAAAATATACCATTCATGCACATTATATTGAAAAAATGGAGAGGGTTATTAATTTATTCATTTTTTATAAATTAAAGACAAAAAATTAGGACCAATAGTTGAACTACAAATTTGTACCACCTGACACTATTTAATACATATGCAACATCATTAACTAATTATTATATTGTTATTATCATACTTCATTTCTTAGAGAATAACAATAGGTCAAAAATGTCGATAGAGATCCAATAAAATATAATTCATATTGTGAGCATGGCCAACTTTGAGTCAACAAAACTAGGGGAAATCTTTAAACAATAATTTTATATTTGTAAATAAAAAATTATACCTTTTTTGCAATGTGAATTCAATCTAGAAGAGTTTAATCATAGTTTAAACCTAAAGACCAAACCTATAGATCACCAAAGAATAAACATACTATATTACTAACTTAAGCATGTGAAATTACATTCACAAGAAACCATTTCGAGGTCAAGTAAAGATCATAGGTATTCAAGGATTTTAATTGATATAAGTAGTGCATATGGGAAGTAAAACATGTTACTAGAGATATTTAAACATAATATCTCAAGTAGAGTTTCATATACATCCTAAAGAGGTATAATGAGAAACCTACATAATAAATGACTCCACCATAACATTTTCTTATTTTCGTTGTTCTATATTCTAAAGATCTTTCTCCCAAATAACACTCTCTCTCAAAAATTGGTCACAGAATTTAATTTTTTCCTTAAACCCATATATCCCTCTCTATTTTACATGATATATCTATTCTAATTAGTATTATCTTTGTCATCTTTTCTTCATTTCTATATTTATTTCTCATAACATGCAAACATTCTACTTTCCATTTTGAGCTATTTACATACTCATTGAAGTTATAGTTCAAACTACCATCTGAATTTAATTGAATATAGTCTTATTTTCACATGACAAGTGGATTTATGATGGTTTATGGTTATTAATAAATAGTGGTTGATTCTTATAATAGCATCCTCACCACATTACCTGCCATTTCTCCCCATTCAACTCACCTTTAAACTAATTCATTAGACATTCAGTTGTAGTCACATGACACTTTTTTTTATATTTTCTATACCATTGAGTAGGTGGTTTTTATTATTGATTATAAGTTAATTTTTTTAAAGAGTTAAGAGACGATCCCTTTTTTCATGGTTGACCAATTGATATTAAAACTTATAACTTATTTTTAAAATTAATTAAGGAGTTATCCCTCTAGTTACATGGCTTGGCCTGTAAGCAAGGGTTGAAAGACAACCAAAAATACATGTTTATGCACTATTATATCTATACAAAATAAAATTATAGTCATAGTAATTTTATTAATTTTAGAAGAATATTAAATTAATACTACTTATTATTGCATTATCCTCTCATGGTTTAATAGGTTTATAATATAGATTGGGTTAGTAACCCTAAACTAATAATAATGTTGATAACCATTCTTATGGATTCAAAAATACTATGGCTACACATCACATACCACTTCTCCCAAAAATATAGTTATGATGGGGTAGCAAGGCTAATGGATAATGACTAGCTACTATAATGGTATTTGGACCTTATTCAATTAATTTCATAGAATAATGGTGTTGCTTTTTGTTTAACTTCAAAAATTACAATCTTTCCTGCAAAACATAGCAATCTTAAAAACACAAGAAATGCTCAAAAAATAAAATCACATTAAAACAAGACTAGTTATTAAAATCTAATCTCTACCCATTTTTAGGTGATACTAAAGGTTTTAAAACTATTTTTACTATCCAAAAAAGTTAAAAAAAAATTATACATAACATTAGATTTATTTACATCATAAATGCATTATCTCTCTCTCCCTGATGATATCATCCATTCTATAGGGGAAAGTAAAGTACTACAGTCACACACTAAACATAAATAAATGAGTGGTTAAACCAGGTTAAGATATAAAAATAATATGACAATTATTATCTATATAAACATCAAATTAATTTTCTAAAAATAATACTTATATAATATTATATTGAGGGGTGAGGAGGGAGGGATTAGGGATTATTAGGGAGGGGGAAGGATTGATTCAAGATGATGATGAATAATGAATCAATTATTATAGATGATGAGGGATGATGAAGGAGTGATTAGAGATTATGAATGATGGTGGGGGTCAATGAGGGAGTGATCATGGACAATGAGGAAAGAACGATGACACGTGACAATGGATGAGGATAAATTGATTAGGGATGAGGGAGGGATGATGAGTAAGTGAAATTAACACAAAGTGATCATTTGATGTAAACATATCATCAATATAGGATCCTTCTCTATCATTAGTCTCACTTCTTATCAATAGTCTCCCAATTTAGATAAAGGGAGAGGTCCTAATCAACTATACAATGGGATATGCATCTAGATATAGGACACATATGTTGATTATAATTAATTAGTTAAGATTTAAATACCATATAGATAGAGGGCCAAGTTTATAATATCCAATTTATATAAGTGTAAATTTAGGATACTTGTTTCTATCAATATATTCATTTTCTTTGAAATAAAATTATAAAAAGCAAACTATCCTAGGAAGACATTTCACCTGATTTGGTTTGTTCCCTATTAGTTATAAATATCAACTGTCATAAAATAATGAGCATGGATATGGAATATGACCTTCTCATTCTAATCAAAATCAAACATAGCCTAATGTCTTCAAGTCTGTGGATGTATGACATGACCCACAAGAGGGGTATAAATATGGCTATATATCAAATCTATACATACTATTGCCAATCCAAAAAATACCATACCCCATACTTATTTACCTATTTTTTGACCCCTATCTCTCTAAATATTATCATTTTTACCTTTACCTCCCCTACCTTGACTAACAATATCTAGGTGAATAACAACTACCCATCTATATAGAATCTTGTGAATCAATCAGAATCACCTCATTCTGAGATAGATGGGCATATGACATAGTATATATCCAATATTCCCACAACAACACACTTATATTAATGGAATGACATTTAACATAACCTTATATTATAGTATAGTTATAGTCACCAACTATGAACTACATGTAGTCATAGTCACCGTTCATGAACTATTTGTTACATTTATAGTTAAATTACTAGTATTACCCTTCCCATAGAGTCATGTTACCCATATATTCATGACACTATTCAATCTATAGTGAAAATATAAATCTACAAATTTAGTCTAGTCATGTTATGTGAAAAGGGTCTCCCAAAGGTAAAGGTGAACTAGAAAATTGAATATAGTCCACCTAAAGGGTGAGGTGTTGAGGAGGGTAGAGAAAAGACACATTATGTCTAGTTTGACTTTAATAACCTAGGGACAAATAAGACTGAATATTAGTCCTCTGAATGGGGCCAACTGATGTATTAATATAGGTGAACATTCTCATTAAATAGTTGATAGACTAGAGAACTATCCCCTATGAAGTAATGAAGTTGGTAAACTAGAGTGCTACCCTATCCATGTAGTTTAAGTTGGCCCGACTGAGACTAGTAATGTAGGAAGGTCATAAAAATAGGCATGGTCAAATATATGAACATGGTTGGGTTAAATGAATATATAATTTATATAGATTGGATGGGGAGATGAATAATGAAATTAAACTCTAATTAAATTAGAAATAGTCATCTCAGACAATAAGGGATGATGAAGCTATGATTAATGATGATGAGGGATCTTGAGGGTTAGTGATGGAGTGCTTAGGTATAATTAGGGAGTGATTAGATATGGTGAGGGATAGTGAGAGTTAATGAGTGAGTGGTTAGGGATGATGAGGGATGAAGAAAGAGTGATTAGGGATGATGAGGGATGATGAATTAATGATTATGGATGATAAATAATGGTGAGGGATAATGAGGGAGTGATTACTAATGTTGAGAGATGGTGAGAATCAATGAGGGTGTTATTAGGGATGATGATTGATTGATTAGAGATGATGAGGGATAGTGAGGGTTAATGAGGGATTTATTATTGATTATTAGGGATGAGGGGGAGTGATTAAATATGGTGAGTGTTAATGAGGGAGTGATTAAGGATGATTAAAAAGTTATTAGATATGATGAAGGATGGTGAGGGTTAATTTTCCATGATTAGGGATTATAAGGGACAATGAATGGGTGATGAGGGATGATGAGGGATAGTGAGGGTGAATGAAGGAGTGATTAGGGATGATAAGGGTCAATGAAGAAGTGATTATGGATAATTAGGGATGATGATTGAGTCTTTAGGGATCATGAGGGAGTGATTTGGATAATGAGGGATGATGGAGTGATTAAAAATGATGAGGGATAATAAAGGTCAACAAGGGAGCTATTAGAGGCAATGCGGTAGTGATTAGATATGATGAGGGATGGTGAGGGTTAATGAGGGCGTGATTATAGACAATGATTAATCAAGAGATAATGATTAAGGTTGATGAGGAATGAGGAAGAAATGACTAGGGATGAGGGAGGGATGATGAGTAAGTGAAATTAACACAAAGTGATCTTTTGATGTTTACAAGTCATAAATGTGACCAATGATACCCTAATCACACCACTTTGGATTAATTTTAAAGTGACTGGTTTGTAAACTTAAATTTTGACAAACCTAAGACTTCTAAAAATGTCATGAAGTAATATGAAAGCAACAAAAAAAAAATTTAAAAAAAAGAGATGTCAATTGTAAATGTTATGCCCTAAAATCCTTAGGTTCAATACTGAGACCTTGAAAAGTGCTTAAGTACTTATCAAATTATATTTTGAAAAATGATCTTCTACATTGTAAGGTGTACAAATTTTATTAGACTAACTCTATAAGATGTAGTGTGACCCTAATTTATTATATTTACTAAAATAAATTTAAAGTATAAGGAAGATAAATATAACTTATACTCAACATTTATTTCAGTAAGCGACCCTCATTTCATCCCCACCTTCTAATGTATCCTCCTTATTTATTTTATCCACTCATGACTTCACTATACCACAATGCTTACAAGTTATTACCACTAGACTTAATGGTGATAATGCATACACATTACATAGATAATGTGTAAGTGGCTAGTTATTTTGCATTTAAAATGTGCATGTTTATTAAATTTAAATTTGTACATGCAATAACATGTATGTGCTATGGTGAGTTTGAATTAAAAAACCCAATGGTTTTGGCCTAAAAATGGCTTGGATTATTGAGCTAAAAGCTTGGACCTATAAATAAATAGCTTGATCAAAGACTTTTGAGAAAGAACAATAAAATTCAACTTTGATCACCAATTACACTATGAATTTAAATGATACAATTAATAAACTTATTACCATGATGATGATCATGTTCTCCCCTTTCCAAATATACTTTTTTAAAGACTATTTGAAGGTTTTTTTCCATTTTGATTTGTAACTATAGTTTTATTAGGCCACTACATGCTGAAAATATACATTCATATATATGTTTGCATATATTCTTATTCATTAATATAAATTTTAAAAAAAATGGTTACAAACAAGGCTTAGTTATATGCACATTAAAAAAAAACTAGTTTTCATTTTTTAGAGGTAGTTAGGTGGAGCCACACGGATAGTTATCCATTTTTTTGTTAGCTTTAAAAATCTATTTACTTGTAAAATTAATTAAAAAAACTATTTGTAAAAAAATAGAGGTTACAATATCTATTATCTTATCTAAGGTTTTACTAAATTAATTTAAACAATATTAAATGATGCTCAAAAAATGAGATTCAACACAGTTGACTATCTACAGTATTTTTTTTTTTTTTTAAATAGTTTCTCAAAAAATGAGGTCTAAATTTTTTATGTTTGACATAGTTATACATAACAATTTTATAATAAAATTGATGTCTTAGAAACTAGACTCAATATTATACGATTCATGTTCTTACATCATCCTCGAATTTTGAGTGTAGCCATCTCAAATTATCTATTGAAGTTCATATTTCATGATTTTTAGGAAAAAACATATCCATGACGAGGCCCCTTTTTGTCCCCCAAATTTGTGCACTTAATCCTTATAAAACTCAAAATATTATTTTTCATTTTACCATGTATTATTTGGTTTATTCTCATTAATGGGATTGGTTTATGAATAAATAATCATACTTTTAGTGACCAAATTATGGAAGACAAAATCCAAAGATTCTCTTAGGGATTGTAGTGTCTTCATTTGTAGGGTTATCCTTGAGGAATAGTTATGCAAGAGGTATTATAAACTACTTAAGTGTGTTTATCATTGGTCACTTTATCACCAACTAATTTTTTTTCAAACACTTTAGGCTTTTCAATTTGTAGTTGATTTTGTTGGTCCCTAGAGAACAATTTCACCGATCCTTTCATGATGAGAACTTTCTATATTTGAACACCATTATCAATGTTATCACATGATGAGAAATTTATATATTTTAAAACCATTCTCAATGATATCATCAAATTTTGTGGCACAATTTTATAAATATAGAATGTCATTTCCTAATTTAGATTGGCCACAAACATGTTGACTTGTTGCTTTCTTGGAATTGAATGTGGGAGCCTATTTGCCAATCCTCTCTATCTTTATAGGAATGAGGAGAAAATTTACTTATTTATTTGTTTGGTGTTAAAAATATCCATCATGGTAAGATCATGCTCAATGTTATAGGATAAATTTCTTAGGAACCATTTAGATAGGTCAGTGAACATGGTTATGGATCTATTTAGTAGTTGTAGAAACCATTCTATATCTTGTCCATTTAAGCTTCTATGACCAAGAGAAGTAGATAAATGTCATTATAGGTAACATCTTGACATGACATGAAGAAACCTTTGACATTCTCCCTTGAGTCACCCTTTTCCTTGTATTTCTCAAATTTATTTGGCTCGAAGTATAAGGGAAATGGGACTTTCAACATGTCACACTCAAACGGGTAAGGACACAAATCTTCAAACTTATATTCCATATTATGATTTCCATCTTGTAATCCTTAGATAACTTCCTTCATGTGTTTCCATTCCTAAGTTAATCGAGTCCCTAGAAATGGCATTTGTAGCTTTTTATTGGATTGGGGTGGTGTAAAAGTCTGGGTGTTATTATATTTTTATCGATTAGATTTCAATGTTTTTCATTGTAGATTCTACTGTGAAGGATTGAATTATGTAAGGATGATATGGGAGGTCATATTAACAAACATTTATCTAAGTTATTAGATTTTATCTACCATGATGTGGTTTTGGTCTTGGTGTATTGGATTCACTGGAGTCAAATTTCCTTTTCTATGAGTGACATGGTTAACAATAGCATTTGGATTTTGATAAGGAAGATTGAAACTAGTTTGGTGTTGGTTTACCTAATGGCTATAGGTAGCTTTCTCTTTGTTGGAATTGTTTTGATTTCTATTGCTGAGGATGTGAGACAAGTTTTCAAGATTGTAATCAGAGGGAAGCTAGACACCTATCTTTAGAAGGCATAGGGGAATTTCTTTTTATCATAAAGGCACTCATTATTTTGGGCTTTACCTCGATTAGTCTTACACAAATGATTAAATTTGTAATGTTATTTGATTGGCTAGACTATCAGTATCATCGTTATGAATGTGTTCTTTATGGAAGTGGAACAAATAATGACTAAAACCATTTCCGTTATCTAGATTTTGATTTCATTTTAATTCGTACTCATTGTAAGTGTCGTGATTTTGGTTGGATTTGATTGATGTAAGATTTTATTTAGATTTGGAAAAAATAGTTTGATTTAGATTATCCTTTTATTTAATGTAGTTTGGATGAGATTATTTTTTTGGTTTTGGTTTGTGTTTAGTTTGACTTAGTTTGAGTGGAGTTTAGTTTATTAAAAGTATTGGTTTAGGTAAATAAATGATCTATCACAAGAGGTACAAACAAGACACATAAAAAGGATAGTTTATGGTAGATAATTCAGATTACAATCATTTAGTGGCCCACCCATAATACCTTGAAAGGTATGTGGTGAGTGATCTTAGGGAATTTTATGTTTTCAACATCAATATTTGTCTATGGTAAAGAGACTCATAAATTAAGTTAAACAAGAATAACTAGAGGTGTCCTCTATATACCTCGTGGTATATTGAGACCTGAATCTGTGAGATAATGGTGTCACATAAGGCCTAGGTTTAGGTGGATGAAACCACCTCACTTCGTGGTGCTAGTAAAATAAGTGACTACTTAATTAATGACAATTTCAATATCAATTAATTTATATACTCTGTCGAAACATGAGTTTATCTCTATGTTGGGTGATAAAATCCTAGTTGCAATATCATATAAAGATAAATAAAGTAAGAATGTGTTGTTACTGGTTTCTAAAATTTCCGTATAGTTCGAGGAAACAGCATATGCAACAAATACTAGGGTGACAGCAATTTGCTAGAGCATTTCGTATTCCCAAGTTTACCTTGTGATTTGAGGGAAGAGTATGCATGGTACGTAAGCTGTAAAAAAAACACACACAAACAAAGAATACGAAATAATTCAAGTAAAATATATTAATTAATGTTAAATTATTTGTGTGTCTCTGTTGTTTGGATTATGGGCCTTTGATAATCAACCATGAAAACAAGATGTTTAGTAGTTTTTTTTTCGAGTATTTGATAAGCAGAAACCTATAAGTTAGCAATCAAAACTCCTAGATGCTATGACACATAGCACATATGTCAGGATGTAGATGATACTAGCCATGTAGACACCATGATGTTTGTATAGATGTCTCTGCACATTAGACAGAAGACAAGTAGAATTTAGACGCTGAAAAGGTACACAGATGCCAAATGACTAAATGAAAATGTTAAAAAAAAAACATAACTCAGAGATAGATCGTAGACACTGGATAATTACACATATATGCCGAATGGTTAAACTTAATCACTAAACAAAAATTACACTACAAAAATAATAGTTAAACACAGACGCCAAACGCTTAGACGCAGATGGTGCTAGTGATTCAAATGTCACAATCTGCGTAGACGTTGAACTCAGACACACAGAAAGGAAGAATGTAGATGCTGGCCAATTCTATGCAGACATTGTTCGTGAGAATGGAGATGCTGTTAAACATAAAATAAATGTTATACATAAAAAACGTAAATTTGAATATAAAAAGCTAAATTTTTATCGAGTCGCTCCTAATTAGCTTCTAAAACCAGAACACCTAAGATAACAAACTGCAGTAATCCTAATGAAACAAATATTGTGGATAAAAAGTCGCACCAAGCGTGCCAAAAATGTGCGATTCCAAGTTAAAGCAATGCATTGTTATATATTCAAAAAACCATTTAAAATCCCACTCTTACTAGACAAAAGTACCTCTGATTGATCTAAAGAGGGATTTAGAACGCACCTTCACTTACCCAAATGAAGAAGCCCTTCTTCATGTGGATTATTCTCAGATTTGAGATGATAATGTGGTTTCTCAATAGGTGATGTGCATATAGTCAAACAGCATGTCCCCTTGTAAGAGGAACGATTTTTTTTATCACAAGATCTGATCTTTTAATTAGCAAAATGTGGTTAGGCTATGCAATCTTGATTAAAATAGATTATTAGGGGCCTCCAATTTATAATGTTTTAGGAAATGATATAGAACATATGATTTGATTCAAGATCAACGGTTAGAAATGAATAAAATTCCTCATTGAATGAAGGGAGTTGACTCAAAAATGGGAAGGTTTGGAAGTGTAAGCATTGGTATTGATGAAGAATAGATTGATTTGATGTTTTTCTTCTTGCTTTGGATGCGACGATATTTTTCATGTTGATTGATGATATAATTGATTTGAGACTAAATTGATTTGTTGATTTCATAAATTATGCAATTTATATTTCTATGGACTTTTTTATAAGTATTAATCAATTCTTTAATAGGATTAGTTAAACGATTAATCCAATTAAAAATTTGGGGGGATTGGCAAGATTTAATTTTGAAATTGGATTGATTGATTAATTGATTGGGGTGATGCTATGTATAGTGAAGATTAAAGCTAGGGATGTTCTCGACAAGATCAAGGTTGTAGTAGAATGTGAAGATAGAATTAGGATGTAACAATGATTGAATTATGTTCTATTATTTATATTAGTATGGATTGCTGAATAATGATGGCGGTGCATAATTGCAACATCAAGATGATATAAATAAAGTGTCTACACTTTTTAAGTATGTTTCATAGATAGATTGAATCCTTTCACATGCTATCTAAGTACCATGTACCACCTATCACTCTGCTCTCACCTTCTTTTATGTCTCTTTCACATATTGTTGAGTATACACAAAGGATGATATTATTTTGTGTATTATCAGGTATATTTGAAGATCGAACATTTAAATATGTTTGGCATATTAGTATTATAGTATATATAAAATTAAATCTATTAGATTAATAAGGAACCAATCAATTTCCCATAAACAGTTTTGTATAATATGGTTAGAAATGTCCCAATAGTTTTTCTACAAGATACAAAGCTACTTTGTGGTGAAAACTATGTTGCATGGAAAACCAAGGTGAAGGCTCAATTCAAATTTGAATATCTCTAGCCAGTTGTACACAAGACGATCATCAAAAACACTTTAAATGTTAACCAAGAATGGTCCACTTTTGACAAATTAAATAAAAGGGAAAATTTTATCCATATGTTTGGGGTATCGGTTGAGGTCCAACCTCATATTTGGGATATTACTACCACCAAAAACTCTTGAATCTAACTTATTACTATCTACAAAACTATGAACCATAATATGATCCTTCGCCTATAAAGTTAACTTCACTATCTCGAGTTAAAGACATGAGAAATTTGAAAGATTTATTCATTGTGTTGTAAAACTACCTACCTCTCTCTTAGCATTGGGAGACAAAGTGTTAGATGACTCCCTAGTAATTATCATTTTGAGACCATTATGACTAGTGTACAATATATTTGTGATGTCTATTAATATATCAGAGACCAAACCATATAATGAAAAATTGGTTAATATGCTAAAACAAGGATAATACACGAAAAAAAAGAATGATGAATAATAATGTGCACTAGCATCCCATTAGAAGGGGAAGAGGCCCATGAAGCGTACAAACACCCCCCTCAACATAAAAATCAATGCCATCAACACAAGAACAAACCCCCTTCTTAGGGAGTATGTCAAATCTATGGAATGATAGGTCATGAACTAAAGGATTGTTGCTATGATGCATTTGCACAATTCTCATCTAACAATAAGAATCCTAACTCCAAATAGTATCTACAAGGGTAGAATAAAAAAAGTCACAATCCACATGTAATTATAAACATACGTATTTTTCATAATGGTAGCATGGGAATGTTTATGAATATAATGTTTCATCATATGTGGATTATGTCTGTACTACATAGACAAATGAAGACAAATCTCATCTAAATTCAGTTTGGTATTGGATTCTAGTGCCACAAGGCACATGATAGGATGCAATGATTGGTTCACCACTTGTACCTCTTCATCTTATCAAGGTAATATATATCTTGGAGATGATACATTATATATTGCCCAAAGAATTGCTGAAATTTTCTTATATCTTGGCAATCATAGATGGACAACCAGTCACGTCCTATATGTTCTAGGCCTCACCACAAATTTATTGCCTATAAATAAATTGTTTGATCACAACCTCATGGTTGAATTTGATCAATAAAATACTAATAATATGTGTCTCATTTGAGATAATTCTTAAATATAAAAAACTATGGTCATATATTCTATTGTATAAAAAATGTTCTATCTTGATGTTGTCCAAAAATCCAAAGAGGCTTTAGTTACTAAATATATCATCTTAGGTCAACTCTAGCACATAATGTATCAACCCTTAAGTTTTGAGTACCTGATTGTACTTAATAGACACAACATGGTGAGAGGCCTTCCATCACTTATAAAAAGTACCATTAAATGTTTAAGTCATTTAGCCAAGAAGAAAATAGAGCTCCATTTAGCATAAGTACATATAGGGGTCCCAAATCATTAGATATGATGTACAATGGTCTTTCTAGGGCCATGTGCTTAAGTATTAGTGGATTCCAATATTTTTAACCCTTTGTTGATGACTAATAACTAGAAATGTAGATATGTTGTTGGAATTATAAGCTTTAAGATTTTGTGGTCTTCCAATAATTCAAGGACTTCATAGAATGAAAATCTAGTCTTAGAATTCATGTCTTCCACTTAGATCAAGGGGGATAATACACCAATAAACAATTATCTGAACTATTAAAAACAAAAAATTCACCAATAGTGTATTGCACCTTATACTCCATAAAAAATTGTTGTTGTAGAATGGATAAAATGTACTAATATGGAAATAATATGCAACATGATTGATGACTTAGACCTACCTTGTACATCCTATGTAGAAGTAGTTCATGAGATAGTCTACCTGTTGAATCGAGAACCCACCAAATTTCTTAATGGAATTACTCCATAAAAAACATGGATTGGGAATAAGCCTTCTATATCACATCTTCTTGTTATCCATTGTAAATCACATATGCATGTCCCTAAGAATAAAATAAAAACATATATAATAAATCATTGGCATGCATTTTTATCGGCTACAATGAAGATTTGAAGGTGTATCGACTCGTGGATCCAAAAACTAGGAAGATAAATTTCAATAGTGATGTTGTGTTTGATGAGAAAGGTGAATCTATTCCACCCTTCACATAGTCACCTTCTCCAAATATTAGACAAGTAAACATTTATAATGGTGATAGTTTTAGTGAGAATGAGGATAGTAATGATGGTTAGATAGGCCTTCCACCACCCACTAATATTGTTCATCATATGCCCAAGTACTATATGAGATCAAAAATTATATGGAGCCCTGGACACATCTAATATAGGATAATGGACTAGTAGCATGGTTTGTGTAGATGTTAAATTGGCCCTGATGAGCATAGTTTCACAATCATTTGATCGATCAATGGTTCAATAAGACCAAGGGTCAAAACCTTAGAAAGAGGTCATGGGTGAAAAATATCATTTTTTAATGAAGAATAATATATAGAAGTTTGTTGATTTTACAGCTGGTAAGTAGCCTATTAGTTGCAAGTGAATATTTAAGACCACAAACAAGAAAATGGCACCATTGACAATTATAAAGCAAGACTTATATCAAAGTGTTATACACATAAAGAAGGAATTGACTATGAGCATAAATTTACTATCACAACCCATATAACAACTATTAGAATGGTTTCTACTATGGTTGCATAATTTGGATGTAGATTTCATCAAATGTTTGTTTAAATTTTTTTGTTGAATTAATATATTTAGAAGGAATTCTATATGACCCAACTAGAGGATTTTATCTCACTTGGTCAAGAACAGAAGCTATGTAAACTCTTCAAGTCTTTGTATGGTCACAAACAAGCTCCCAAATTTTGGTGTATAATTTTTTATGAGCATCTCATTCAACATGGATTCCATAGGATTCCATATGATCTAAACCTCTACCTCAAGGATCAAGAGGAGTGGTTGTGATTGTAACTGTGTATGCTAAAGACCTAGTCAACATTGGCAACTCAATGAAGATGATAGATGCAGTAAATAGTAATATTAAATGATTGTTTGACATGACATATCTCAGGTTGTTAAATTATTATCATAGTCTAGAATAATGGAAAAAGTGGCACCTCATCTTTGTGTCTTAAATGAAATATTCAAAGACCATGCTCAAGACATTCTAGATGATGGATTGCAAACCTCTTGCAACAACTATGGTTCAAATCCATCACCACTAGTAAATGACACTCTCTATTGACAATTCATTAGGAGTCCCATTTACTTATTGTACACTAGGCTAGATGTTAGATATGTTCGGGTAGACTGTTAGATTCATAGATTAGGTAGACCATTAGATTCATAGTTCAACTAGACCGTTAGATTGTTAGAGGAAATTATTTTTGGATATAATTATGCATTTATTTTGTACGTATGTTTTAATTTTTTGTAACTTATTAAAGAATTGAATAAACAAATCTTTCCAATTTTATCTTATAATGACAATGAAGCTAATGAGATTCTCATATATATCACCTATAAATTTAAGTCGTTGGGGGCTTCAAAAATAATATTTATTCTCATCCAATATCCACAATTAACATAAATAAATGTCAAAAATAGAGGAAAAGTTAGCATATTCTAAGATAACACGCTAAGACAATGTCATTTCTTATAGTATTTCATTAAAGGTAAAGGAAATACGTCAGAAAAGACAACATCTGATCAAGTAAGATACTAAGACAATATCGTTATTTATAGTAAAGAAAATATTTCAATGGCTCCTAAAGATCATTGGATTTTATACTTTCGGAAGCCACCTTAATTAAAATAGTGCACCATTAAATTTTATGAGAAGGAGAATTTTAAAAATTACATTGTTATCAAAAGAGTTATAAATTGACTTTGAGGATGGTGGTTTATATACCATCTATCAAAGTACAAATCTCTCTAAATATTAGATATAGAAAATTAATTAAATAAACATCATTCTCTATATAACTTAGATGAATTAGATGTTCCCTAATTATAATTATTTAACCAAGAAAATATTTAAATTTAAATTGAAATTAATTTGATAGTTGTAATTCAGTATATGTATTCTAAAACATAAACATAAATGTAGATATTTATATAACTTTAAAATTCTATACCAAAAAATTACACTATCTTCACTTATTGAATTTTACAAATTATATTAATTACAAAATATTAAATATTTTTATAATAATAAAATATTATCTTAACAAACACACACACATATATCATTTTCTTTTCTCTTTTCCTCAATATTAATATTTTTTTAACATTAAATATACAAAACCCTAAAATATACAGAACTCACTATTTTAGACGTTAGTCATTTTAAATAAATCGTGTTAACATTTAAAATCATTGTAAACTTGTTTTAAAAACCAGTTAATGTATCTAGCTATCCACTAAGACTCCAAAACTACCGATTTAAGTTTTACTATTTACCATAAAATTTAGCAAACTTAATCTCTCTTCTACTCCTGAATCTAATTTTGTTAATTGCACTATAAACAACTTAATCTCGTCTTCCACTCCCAATTCAAATTCAAATTTTTACTAATTGCATTCCAAAACGATCCGACAACTTTACTGTCATCTCCAACTACCAATGCAACATAAGGGGACCCGGCATGCCATCTCTCTTTCCAGCTCATAACGGACCGGCAATGTAAAGGCGACGATACGGTCCATCCAAAATATGAGACAAAACGTAGAGTCCAACCACGCGATCATCAAGAGAAAAACGTAACAGACATGAACATAATCATTCATACACATTTCTTAAGACGAATTAGCTACGAAAAAGATGGCTCCGTTTCATCGCACCCGTTTTGAAAAAACCATGATGACTCTCTTTTGGCGCTCAAGATGAAACAAAGTACACTGCGCTCTGTAGAGAGAAAAATCAAAGGGAAAGTCCAAATCAATAAGATCTTTTCTCAAAAATCTCGTTTAGAGTAAGATGCTATGGAATGCGAGTGGGATGAGGATTCTGCCAAAACAACTGAAAACCTTGTGAAACAAGTTGGAAAGACACATAAATTCTATTACAAGTATCAGAGGGAATAGAGGTCGTCCAGTTTCTATATTTAAAATTGATTGTTATAATATAGGACGAGCTCCTTATAAACTTTTGATTGTAAAATAATAGTCTTCACCGTATACCTCGAGTAAATCTAAAATTGATTTTATGATCAGATCTACTTTTACAATATTAATATTAATATCCAATGAACTACTCCAATTTATTTTTCTTGACTACTCTAATAAATAATTTTCCTATCAAACATTTGACGACGTGGAGGATGACATTATCCCTATTCGCACTATTGGTTGTTTTCATTTACTAATTTTTTACATGCTAATTTTTTTATTGGCTTGTCAAAAAATTTCCTTGCAAACGTATGGATTCTCTCTCATTTACTTCTGTCTAATGTATGCAGTTAAGTCCAGATGCTAAATTGTCTATCCACGAAGACATTTTATTCTCCAAAGAAGTGTAAATCATATGTACAAGCAACTGTTGAGAATATTTGTTTTTGATAGACTTAATTTTATAATTTAATATATGGAAGAGATGCTGTTTTCATTCTCTTTTTCTTTACTTTTAAGATTTTATATTAAAGTTATAGTTTTATGAAAGTAATTTTTTATTTTTTTTTAAATCAATGAATATTTTTAAAGAAATTGTAAAAGTTTTTAAATTTTATGGATTTTCAATTTATATATTTTATTAAAAAAATTTAAATAAATAAATATGTATATAAGTATTTATATTTTTTATTAATATTAAAAATATCAATTAATATATTATACAAAATGTTATGTAGACCATAATTCTCTAAATGGGAGGAAAAAACTCTCAGCTACAACACACCCTTTCCAACAACAATTACAGGTTATCTTACCATAATTATATTGTTTTAATTCTATAGAACCAATCTTTCTATCACTAATAGAAGACCCAGCACCTCCCATAAGAGATTGGAGTTCTGACTCCTCCAACCGCTAACGCACATGCCAGTTCCACCTTTTTATGGGCCTACGATAGTTCTGCACCGAAAATACTGATTTTAGGTATTCCTTTTCGCTTCTCTTGTATAGTGTTTGCCATGTGTTTGCCACGGTGGATATGTTGGAACTCGTAATTTCTTCATGCTATTATTAGTAATGTTGTTAGTCTGTTTTTTATTGTTTTTTTTTTTCTATAGCTGTATTAGCTGGACGCTATTAGAAATGTCCTGAAATAGTAAATTTGTTTTATTGAAATCTGTCCAAGTCCTCTTCATATAGAGGCATCATGTAAGCATTTGATAATTAATCAGAGCTTGATAAGCATGTCCCGAACGCAGCAATTTCTAAGTGCAGCAGCACTGTATTTTCTGTGTGATGTTGTGTTGAGTTCTCAGTTTGGTATCAGAGCTTATGGTGCAGATATGGGAAAGTTACAGCCAGCGTCCAAGAGCAGCAGCCGTTGGAAGCATAGAGGAACGCAGCCAGAAGGAGATCGTGCATGGAGGAAGCTGCGTCAGATAGGCAGATCAACCTTCGATCTAGGAGCGTAGTTCTAGAAGAACCAGATTGTAGGAGACCTCAGAGACATAGCATTGTAAGAGCCAGCATTCATTCGCTGCCATTGAGCAGCAGGGAAATAAGACAAAGAAGATCGTCTGAAGGAGCAGCATATTAATTATAAAAAAGAAAAAAGAAAAGAAGGAAAAAGAAAGAGAAGATAGAGACTGCTGTTTTGTTGTTTAGTAAAAGTAGCACAGTCCACAAAGGAGGAGAAGCGCTGTAATATAAAAATTAAAAAAAAAAGAAGTGGATCGTGCCGGAGAACGCAAGCCATCAACAAAAGCTTGCAAAGAGAGCCTGCAGATCCAGGAAGAAGCATAGAAGAAGGTGCTCGTGAAAAGCCATGGAGAAACTGCAGACCGTGGAAACTTAAAAAAAAAGAAGAGAGATCGCTGTTTTTTTAAAGAAAGGAGAGATCGTTGTTTACAGCCTTCAGGTCTACAAGGCCAAGAGCACAATAGAAGGCAAAATTGACAGGTACAAAGCAAGGTTGGTTGTTAAGGGATACAAACAATAACCTGGTAGAGACTATGATGAGACTTATGTTCTTGTTGTAATAATAGAAACCATGTGGGTTGTCTTAGCAGTAGCTACCTAGTACAAGTGGAAGGTATATCAAATGGATGTGAAATCCACCTTCCTAAATAGAGTAATGAAAAAAGAAGTCTATATTGATCAACCACCTAGATATGAAGTACCAAGAAAAGAAAACAAGGTGTATCGGCTCAAGAAAGCACTCTATGGGCTTAAGCAAGCACCAAGGACTTGGTATAGTAGAATTGATGCATACTTCACTACAAATGATTTCGGCAAAAATAGTAGTGAGCTGACATTGTACATCAACGAGAGCCATGGTAAGATTTTGATTACTATGTTATATCTAGATGACTTAATCTTCATAGGAAATGATGATGCTTTTATTGGTGAGTTCAAGAAAGCAATGAAAAAGGAATTTGAAATGACAGACTTGGGTTTATTAAGGTATTTTCTTGGTATATAAGTACAACAGATGGATCATGGCATATTCATCTCTCAGTCAAAGTATGCTTCACAATTCTTGAAGAGGTTCACAATGTTGAACAACAAGCCTACACCAACGCCAATCACTATGGGTCTCAAGTTGAGTAAGGAAGATTGCACTAATGAGGTGAATTCAACTCTATATAAGAGCATGGTAGGTAGCCTCATGTATTTGTCAACATCTAGTCCTAATATAGTGTATGCAATAAGTTTGATTTCTAGATTCATAGAAACACCTAAGGATAGAAATTGACAAGCAGGTAAGATAATTCAAAGATATATCAATGGAACTAAGAACTATGGAATTTTTTATACAACATCAAGTGATTTTGATCTAGTTGGCTATACAGATAGAGATTGGCTAGGTAGTGTAGATGATAGGAAAAACACATCTGGTTATGTGTTTCACATGGGTTCAGGAGCCATTTCTTGGGCATCCAAGAAGCAAACCATAGTTTCTCTTTCTACAATAGAAGCTAAATATATTACAATTAATGCAACAACATGTCAAGAAATTTGGATAAAGAGAGTTTTACTATATTTGAAGAAAAAATATAAATAGATGGCATAATCGTATTTTATGATAACATGTCTTCAATAGCATTGCTGAAGAATCCAGTGTTCCATAGATGAAGAAAGCACATACAAATTCGGTATCACTTCATAACAGAATTGGCTAAAGTTGATAAAATCAAATTGGCATTTTACAGATCTAAAGATCAGTTAGCAGACATCTTCATGAAGGTACTAGAGAAGTAGTCCTTTGAGCATTTGAGATAAAATTTAGGAGTAATGGATATTATAATAGCTAATATAATAAATTAAGGGAGAGTGTTGAAACCCATAATTTCTTAATTCTATTATTAGTAATGTTGTTAGTCTATTTTTTGTTCTATAGCTGTATTACTTGGAAACATCTAGAAAATGTCCTAAAATAGTTTAAAAAAATTATTGAAATATGTCTAAGTCCTATTTATATAGAGGCATCATGTAAGCATTTGATAATCAATCATAATAGAGTGTAGTAATTTGTAAGTGTAACAAAATTGTATTTCCTATGTGATCTTGTGTTGATCTTTCAAGATAACTATCATCATAATATTTTTTGATGAAATATATCTATATATAAATAAAAATATATAATAGACAAATAATTCACAAAATAATATGTTTTATGGAAGCATGTCTCGAGTCAAACTAGGTCAAGCTTAAGAACACATTATTACATAGACATAAAAATCATTACGGCCTGTCTAGGAACAAGTCATCATAACATCATAAGTAAAAAAAGAAACATAATTAAGATTTTAGTTTAAAGTTGGAAGGTGGAGGATCCATATCATCTAGACCCCAACCCGAGCTAGGCAAGTCATTGCCATCTAGAATTGGCCCCCAACCAAAATCTTTAATAGTGTCCTTAACATGTTCATGTTGTTGAGTAAGAGAAATAGCAAGAGATAGACTTAGGAACTTGTCCAACATGTCTGTTTGACCTCTAGGTTGCAGCCCCCAAGCATTTAAATGTAAAGGATTCATCATAAATTTTTGA
>JARHVA010005165.1:872500-900000 GCA_037957365.1 Torreya grandis
TAGGATGTGATTGGGGGATCAATTTTCCCTAGATTTATCACTAATTGAGTGAATTAGTCAAATGGTGCAATCATTAATGTTTTTTGGGCCAGAATAAGCTAATTTTAAACCTAGTTATGACTATATAATATGTTATTTGGTGCTCAATCAACCCCAATTTCACCATAAAATAAACCAGTGAATCGATTGGTTCAATCTAGATAAATTTTTGGAAAATTTGAGTTTATTGAACCTAATTCTAAGAATGGTATGTGATGTGGGGATAAATTTTCTTTGATTCAATCATGAATTGAGACAAGTAGTCAATTGGTGAAATTAGTGATGTAATTTAGACCAAATTGAGCCCCATGAGCCTAATTTTGACTCTATCTAGGATGTGGCATCAATCAACCCCAATGTCATCACATATTGAACCAAATAGTCAATTAGTTCAATCATAAAGGCTATTGGGGCCAATATACTCCCCTTCAACCAAACTAGAATTATAATATTTGATTATGGGTTCAATGAGCCTAACTATATCATAGATTAGATCAATTAGTCACTTGGTCTAATTAGATCATGGTTTGAGCCAAATTTAGCCCCTTTAAAACATAATTTCCATTGTATATGATATGATATGGGTTTTAATTAGCATCAAATTTATCACTACATGAATCAAATAATCGATTGGTTTAATCAAGAATATAATTAAGGCCATTTTAGCCTCTTGTAGCTAATTGTGAGAGTAGGACATGATTTAGAACTTATTTGACTTTGATTCCATCATGAAATGATCCAATTAGTTAATTGGTTTAATTATAGATGTGGTATGGTCCAAATTGATCCATATAAACTTAATATATGGCTCAATGAATTGTATAGGATGTTATTTTTTGATTGATCAACCCTAATTTTATCATAAATTCAATCAAAGAGGTGATTGGGGTTAATATGAGCCCATTGAACTTGGATCCAACTATTGGATATGATTTCAAGTTAAATTATCCTCATGAAACTAATTCTTAGTACATAACATATAAGTTTGGCATCAATCAACCCCAATGTCATCACATAATAAACTAAATAGTCAATTGGATAAATCATGAAGATAATTAAGGCCAATTTGAGCCCATTCAACACAATTATCCCTATATAAAAATATTAAAAGATTAATTATCCTTAATTTAATCATAAATTGAGATAATTAGCCAATTACGTAATCACTTATGTAGTTTGATAAAAATTAAACCCTATTCAAAATTAATTCTAACTATATGGGATGTGATTTGGGGATCGATCGACCATGATTTCATCACCAAATAAATGAAAGAATAAATTATCTCAATCACAGATCCAATCCAGACAAATTTAAGGCCGTTGAACCTAATTATGATAATATGATATGATATTGGGGATAAATTAGCTCTAACACCAACATGAATATAGGCAATCAGTCAATTGGTGTAATTAATAATATGATTTGGATAAATTAAGTGTTATGAACCTAATTTTGATAATATAGGATATGATCTGAGCAACAATCAACCAAAATGTCATCACACAATAAACCAAATATTGTATAGGTTAAATTACAAAGGTAATTAATGACAATTTTAACCTCCTGAACCTAACTAAAAATATAAAATATTATTGGGGGATCAATAATCCCTAGTTTTACCATAGATAAAGATAATTAGTCAATTAGTGCAATTAGATACATTATTTGTCCCAAATTGAGCCCCTTTCAAACCTATTTTTGACTATATAAGATATGATATGGGCTCAATTATCACCAATGTCAACACTACATGAATGAAAAATTGATTGGCTCAATCAAGAATGAAATTCTAGTGTTAATTTGAGGCCCTTGAACTTAACTATGAGATTTAATGTATGGATAAATTAGCTCTACTTATATCATGAATTGATCTAACTTGTTAATTGATGAAATTTAAGACATGATTTGGGCCAAATTGAGAACTAAAAACTATATTTATGGCTTAATTGATTATAAAGGATGAAATTTAAGGCTTAATCAACCCTAATTCTATCATAAAATGAATCAATTATTAAGTTTATTTAATCAATGATGAGTTTTATGAGACAAAAAGCCCCTTATATGGGAAAAATATGTTAATAACAAATTCTATTAGTAATTATGTACATGTTATAGTTTGTATGCTTGCATTTCATATAAAATATAATTCTTTCCAAAATTTTATTATATTTTTGTATCAAGATTTATTTATCCACAGTTATGTTATGTGTCATTCTGCACTCGACACAATGTATCAAGTTATTTTTTAATAGTTATCCCAACCATTAAAATATATTAGATTTGTTTAATAATGGGTAATGGACTTCATTTTAAACCCAAAAAGAAGTTAAATTACAAAACTTTGTAGCAATTACAAATTTGAGAGAAAAATAAAAGTGGTTAATATAAACATTTTATTCAAGTCATGGTACATATACTAGTCCAAATGAACCAAATGTCATAAATAATGATGAAAAGAATAATGCCAGTGAATGTTTACTTAAAATTTCAAATTATATTGAAAGTATACATTCAAGTCAAAAAAATTTAAATTTTGGTGATGATGATAATATGCATGATGATTTACCCCTAAAAATTAATAAACTTACTTGGAAGTATAAAATAATGAAACTAATAATGAATAAAAATCAATAGAATAATTGAACAGTGAAAGTAAAAATGAATAAAATTTCATGCAAATAATAGACAATGAAATTGGCAATGAAGTAAACTATATAGGCACATAAAATGAAGAAACTAGTAACAAAGATAACAATATGGAAAGATGAAATTAATAAAATGTACCATTAGTAACACCTCCAAGTATTTTTCATAGAATACCCATGTATTTAATTAAAGTTGATGAAAACATTTAGAAACTAGTGCCTAGTAAAATGTTTGACCCCAATTCAAGAACAAAATCTTAAAGAATTTTGGATAATTACTTTGAAAATTTGAATGATTCTCAAATATGTCAAATGGTTTTTCCACTGATAAAATTGCTTAAGATGAGACCTATAATGAACACCCTATGACTAAGAACATCTAATATTAATGATTAAAACAAAGAAATTATTGAAAATCTACATAAATCATACCATATTGTAGGTGTGAAAAATTACACTTAAGATAATAACATTACCCAACACATAATTACAATTTATATAGCAAAAGATCATATAGGGAGAAAACAATTCATTTGAAAAATAAATATAGCAGTAAACATAAACCAAAAACACTAGTAAACGCAATTAGGAGAAATAAAATACTTGATGATGCCAATAAAAATTACTTATGGGTATTCTCTAGAAAACTCCCAAGAAATTACAAGGATATATTCAATGCTCTCAAATATTTAATTACACAATTATGAAAAGACAACACAAGGGTTTCACCCAATGTTATAGATGTAGTGAAAGGAAGAGTTGGTTCTCATAACCATGAACCACATCTAAAAATGTTATTGAATATTACTCAAACACAAATTTACTATAATTCTTTATATAAATATCCACAAATTTTTATTATTCAAAGATATTTTGAGATGCCCAAACGCTTCTATGCAAAATAAATCCCTCACACACCACTTGTAATTAAAGAAAACATGTTGAATTTTTAATGCAATATGATGCTTTTCATCTTTTATATTTTTCTTCACATAATAAAAAAATTCTTCAGAAGTGTTGCATGGAATTTCCACCAAAATTAACAAGGTAATCTTCTCTTGTTTTTGGTGTGCTTGTTCTCTTTGATGATTTTTTATGTGCAAGTCAAATTTTACATATGCTGGCTTATGGACTAATTTTAGCTCCATAAGGTTATCCCCAAGCTATAATTACATCATTGTTGAGACTAATTTCTATGAAAAATAACATAGTTCATTATATTTTCATCATTATTAGTCCTATAGGTGATGTTCCTCAAATTCAGCCATGTTCTCTTTCCATTGCATATGACCATATCATACAAAGTACATAGTCCATATAATTATACTCTATAGTATGTAACTCACAAATTTACATATTTATATATTCATTATAAATATGGAATTCTTATTCTAATCATATAAATTGTTTTTCACCCCACCCTTATTTCTCAAATTAATGTCTTGGTTGTTTGTTATTTGTGTATTGATGTCACCTATTATAAATTATTCCCTTGAAGTGCTCAATAATTAAATGTTAATTTTTAGAGACACATAATGGTATTAAAATCTAAATTCCTCTTATTATATGTTTTCAATCCTTTCAACACAATTTAGTAGGCACTAGGCCTAATTATTAACTAGTTTTCCTTGATTTCTAACCATATGCATTATTTATTTGGGTTATTTCCTCTAATTTTATAATTCCACACCATGTTTATTTGGTTGGTAATGTGAATCATCTGTGCCCATTGTGAATTTTATCCATTTCATTCCAAACTGATATTTTAGTAGATGGTTCAAAATTTGAGACTTTCTAACCTTTTCCTCATGAGTTTCAGAAATAATTATAATATTTATTCCCTTTGCTGCAACCAAGATCTATCATCCAAAGGTAACTTATAAAATTATAACTTACCATGGTCGAGTTATACCAAGAGAGGGGGGAGATTCCTATTTATTATGTGTCATTTAGGTGGATGATTTGGGATTTTTCACTTTAGAACCATTCCCATTTTCTTGTATCTCGTGTTTCCTTCACTTTCTTCCATTATTTCCTTCTTTCTTATTATTGTGCAAGGGAACTTTAACTTTCAACCTAGGTATATGTGTGTAACTATAAGTATCATTTTGTTCCTTAGTATCATGGTCTCATCTTATATTTTTTCCTTTCTAACTCTTACATGTCTGTCCTTTTCACCTCACTATCGTTTTTTGAATCTTTTTTACTTAATGAATAGTCCATATACATTATATCTAGTCTGAAAGGAAGTCTCTTGCTAGTTTATTTGTATTCTCCTTCATAATATATTCATTGAATCTTTTAATAATTAAATTTTTCCCCTGTCATGTATATCTTTTCCTTTTCTTATTTTCATCATGACCTATTTCTCTATGATCTCTCTTTTACGGTTTGATGGTCATCTCACTACTTGGGCCCAAGACTTCAAATCCTTAATTTGATCTCTTAAATTATTAAAAAAAAATTATATGTTTTAAATTTTTGATGGAATCTCTTTTATTTTTGGCATGTCCTTTCCTAATAACACTTTTAGTTTATTTCTCTCTATGATTTTTGGTTGATGTAAAACTTTTTTTAATTATGACTAACTTTTGTTGCCTTTTTTCCATGGTGTTTTGTCGGTTTTTTACTTAATTATTTATTTAATCCTTACAAAAAGTTTATAACTTTATTTTATGATTTATTTAATCTTTTATCCCTCATAGTGTTCCTTTGATTTTGTGTCTTCAATCCTTTTTCACATTCATTAATTCATTAAAATAAAGTTCTAGTTTCCATATTAGTGGTGTTTATGTAGGGTTATATAGTCCCTTAATTTATTTTTTATCTTCATCCCTTTCTACTTTATTTTCCAAATATGTTTCATTCCCCCTTTGTTTGTTATAATCATCCCTTTATCCTTTGTTATCCAATAAATGAGAAGAAGAGGGGGATGAACCCAATTCCATCAAATGGCGATAAAAAATTAATAAAAATGCTTTAGACACATTTCATATTCATTAATGGGATCATTATAATTTATATATTTTTATTCATTTTTTGTTCCTTAACCATGATGTTAAAATCATGGTGAATATATTTTTAAACATGAATCAATTTATCAATAGTATAATGCCATGGATGAAGTTTATAATCTTCATCATGTTACTTGCAATAAGATGGATCATGAATGTTAGAAGGATATACCTGCTTTGATTCTTTTTTTAATATTAATTAAATTTTCATTATATTAATAATAAAGTGAGGATTAAATTGTTCTTCCTATATATTATACATGATTACTTATACAAAGACCAAAGAAAGTCATTAAAAATAACTTATGCATCCATTAAACCCTCTTTCAAAGAAATAATAAAATTAAACTAAGTCCTACTTTTCAAATCACATTATAAATTAATCGATAAATAATAAACTATCACTATATCATGATAAAATTTGAATCCTAAGATGAAGATTAAATCATTGATATAAATCATTTGGGATTGTTATATCTTTTAAACCTAAAGTTTTAGGTTAATTGAAGAGGTTTTTGTTGTGTTTTTAATCAAAATTGGATAAATAGATATTAAACCCTATTTATGACAAACTTATGCTTAAAATAATAATGTATAAAGTAACTACAAATAAATTATTTGTGATTTGGATCTTGCTAAATATAGAAATATTCTAAAAATGTAAAACTATGACTATGATTGTGTAACTAATTGTCTAGCTTTGATAGGTCATGGTAAATTGGGAATATGTATTTTAATCCCCTTGGGACTAGGCCACTTTATCTAGATGAATATTATTTGTGCTAGTGTTTGGAGGGCATGCTAACATTTGGTAGGTTTTATTTCTATATGTAATAATTGGTATCTGTGCTTTTGAGTATAAGTCCAATGTGTGTGATTATATATTTTTTTGATAAGGAATCCACTATATTCCTTCTTTTTCATTTGGAAACTTAGCTCAATAGATAATGAGGAATAAACAAAATAATTAGTAAAAAGTGTTTAGTGGCTAAAGTTGTGCCTTACCTCAATACCCCCTATGTTGAGTGTTTCCTACATACCAATACAACAAAGAGGGATCAAAATCCATGTAACTATTCAATTTTATAGTCATATGTGTGAAATAGTTTTGTAATTATAGATGTTGGTGTAATCATAGTGTAATTATGTGCTTCAACAATATCATGTGACCTTTGAGGTGTATACATAGTTAACTTAGTAATATTAAACTTGTGTGGACCAAGAATTGGAGAAAATATATGACTTATTCTCATTGTGTAATTATTTGTTATAGTGATTTTTTAATCATACACGGCTCTAATGATAAAATGGTTAGAAAATGTAGTTTTACAATGATCTTTTGGTAAATTCAGAGAATGAGACTTGAAATTCATGTGATATATTAGGTAAATTTAAATTGGATAAAAAATCCATTAATTGGTGGGAGTATGTGGCCAACATATTTAGAAACTACCAACAAGTGAGATAGTCTTAAAGGAGCAACCCTATCCAAGGATTAGATATAGTAAAACATGAAGTGTGGATCAATTTGATAGTGGCTTCAGGTTATTTGGAATGGTGAATAATAATAATAAAAATTAGAACTTTCTTTGAGGTAAAATTCATCCACATATACATAGAGTAATCATGGCTTTGAGCCATGTTATTGGGTATGACATAAGTGTATAAAAGGATTGGTCACATATGCATTGTTTTAGTAATAAATGCTAAATTTAGTGATTACATTTGACCCCATTTTATTTTAGTAATGTAATAAAGTGAAATTACTAGAGTAAAAGTAAGAGACTTATACTTGAACTAATTATTAAGAACAATTTTTAATGCATGCCACATTTTGATTTGTGCTTCATGTAAACCTACAATGAAACATGTATAAATTTGAACTTCCATAAGATGCCAATATGAAATTATAGAAAATAAAACCTATAGATAAAATAAAAAGGAATTAGTAAATGTATTTAGGTACATCAACCATCATGTTTTCCAATGTAGAAAAGGTGACTTGAGAGGGTAGGATCCTTGGATATTATCTACATTGAAAAAAGTGGATTGAACTATGCATTTATCAATCCTCATTGCAATAAGAATGTGTTTAATAACTTAATGTATGTTTGACTACATCAATGAATACCCATGTAATATAGTAACTTGTAATCCATGTATGAGTTTTAGTATATCATTCTAATGAAAACTTGCTATAAAAAAGTGAATTAACTGTTACAGAAGGAATAAGATTCAAAAACTAGTGCAAAACTTTAGGAAAATAGTATTAAATGAGTTTATTGTGTACAAAATATAGAATGACGTGAGTTTCCATTCCTTCTATAAAATATTGGTCGAAAACTGAGAAAGAAAAATGACCATGTTCCATGTACATGCCCGAAATATGATATCTGAGTATTAAATTTTTAAATTGATTAATATTAAGTGATTTTATTTATAAAATAATGTGATAAATTAGAATACATGACATGCATGATGCCCCTAAATATGAGTAAAATTTGAGATAAACTAAGTACGAACTTATAAAACTCTTATTTAATAATACTAAACTAATTTGTCGATTGAGTGTAATTAAAAAAAACATGGAAAATTTTATTTTCACTGATGCGATGAAAACACATTTCTATGGACATCCTATATCCATATATATCTCTATGTATGTATCTAAAAAACCCTCAAAGTAACAATCCTATATCCATGTCTAAATACACATGAAATTTAATTTTTATTAGTTCCTTCTGTTGAATGAAAACCATTGAATTTCATTTTAAAGTAATCATTGTGTTTTGCATAGACACATATTTGAGATAAATAAATATGGTTTGAATCCTATTCAGAGTATTGTAATTTAATAAATTATCAATCAATCAGGAGGGATTGGTTGGGGATGTCCAACCCAAAGGGATAACCCATTCTAAAATTCATCTTGTAACTAAAAATGTGATTCAGGTTTAAAAAGGATGGAGAAGGAAATCATGGATTATTTCATAAGAGTGAAGGTGAACACACATAAAATAAGCATATATATGCCTAGTAATATGTGTTTGCTAATTTATAGACCTACACAAAATAAGGTAAACACTAAATAATTATAGGAAAATTATAGTCACTACAAGTGTCACACTATTATCATCAACTTGCAAAAAAGATCAGAGATAAAAAAAATTTGATTTGAGAAATAATTGAGAACACATAAAGCATACTTACAACCATTGGTAACTATTTTCAGTGAAATGATATAAAAATAAGATCATTACATCTCCCCTCTTTTTCTTTATCAATTTAAATCATCTAAGTTCAAATCAGTGTACCATTTTTCAATTTAAATGTGCATGTTATTTATATATTTTACAAAATCTAAATTATCTCTAGCTCTAATTTATTTAGATCAAATTATTTATAAAAAAAATAGTAAAGCATATAATTTATATATATATATATATATATATATATATATATATATATATATATATATATATATATATATATATATCATTTAATTGGTTAACTTATAGTAAAATGTAGTATATTTCCTTGTTTCAAAGATGAAAAATAAAAATAAATTTTTAAATGATGTAATATATAAAACAAATTAACAAAGACATTGCCTAATATTTATAAATTAATTACATAAAAAATACATATTGGTAAAAAATCACAAAAACATATTTTTCCACTTTGTCCATAAATAGAGTATATATGTCCAATAAATCTCAAAAATAAAATTATGTTTTGACAAATGCTATATGTGAGATCCCTTGTCAATGTTATATATAAAATTTACATCATTCAATGGTTTATATGGTCACACTATTGGCGAAAAGTCACATTGAACTTATAATATCCTTGAATGAGAGGAAGATGAAAAGTGAATGAGCTAAAATGAATTGGAAATATGAAATTGTCAAAAGAGTATATATACTTGCCCTTCCCCCCGCCCCATAATTAGCCCATGTCCCTCTAAATTGGATGGGTTAGTAAAAAAATATTTTGAGAGATAATGTAACAAAACAAACTAGAGAAACATGCAATAGAGATGTCAAAGGAGGACATGCTCCCTACATCCATTGACTACTTGTAGATGATATTCTTTTATTATGTAGCACCTTAGTCTTGTGCATTTGGAAAATTCATGAACCTAGTTATTACTCTTAGTTCTACACATGCCTTAATTCTATTAGCCTCCAATATGCTTTATATTGTGACCCTTGGCCTATTTGTTAGTTTTAATAGCATTATATTGATGAAATAGACATCCCATCTTGCCTAAAATTCTTAAAATGTACATATCTTTCACCTCTATAAGTTTTGAGCCTAAGCCTGCTCTCATTCTCTATAACTATCTAGTATCATGAAAGTCATCCAAATTACAAATGAAACATATCACAATGGTTGACTTAAGTTATTTAATTAAAGTTATTTCCCGATAGCATTGGTTTAATACAATATCAACCCTCACTCATTCCTCACCTAGAAAATACTAAAGGGACCAAGTTGCTTATCATAAATCACTCTATCAATCACTCAATTGGTCAATGATTCCTTATTTACACAACACTCATAGGTACAACACATATACATGTATGAAGTAATAAAGGAGTAATCATTAGTTCATATTTTCCATGTTACAAGATAGTTCATTATTGTACTTTATTTTCACATTACATAATTGACACATAGTCCAACATGTAGGGGATAAACACATGAGTCTGAGGTCCTCTTTTGAAGTATTGGCTATGAGTATAGTGACCTTTTATAATTGGGTCAATCTAGGTTAGCTCGATAATGTGTTCCCATTAAGCCATTTTTCCCAAGGTCATATTAAAGATGTAGAGCTAGAGTTTTTCCATTTTAATGGGAACAAAAATCCATGACCCAAATCTAATTTCACCATATCAAAGGCAAAGCCAAACCTCAAATCATCTAGGTGGTCACATTATGTTTCATCAAATATTATATACAAGGAACCAACATCAAACCCAGATACTAGCATCAATGCAACTATCCTAGGTTTATCCAAGTTTCTAAAGAGCTAGAGGTACAAGATCTAGAATAAGATAGTTGATCTAGAACAATCTTCATCATTAATCCCCACCTATATCAAATCTAATGCTATATTATCATCAAAAACAACTAATTACTTTATTTCATGTCATTTATATATAGCATAGTTTTACCTTACATTAATAGCCTATCTCATCATAATAAATTTAAGATATGGTACATCTAAGTTTAACACATTAGTTATCCTACTGTAGATTTGATATTCACCCTTGTGCCATATCACTTCTATATATTTATCCTTAGCAACTAATATAGGATCCATATAAAAATTTAGGTTAAATATTTGGTGAACCTGATATTCGAAGATCATTGTTACATAAGCATTCTCTTGTAAATGCTTATCTCCTACCTTATCCTAATATTTGTGTTCTTTATCCTTTTTATCATATATGACATTGATTGCTTTGATGACTATGACTCTGAAACCCTTCAACAATCTCTTCAAGTAGGGATCAAAATCCATTACTCTTACATTCCTCCAAGCATTACGAAAATAATATAAAATATTTGAATGGTGGTAGCTATTATCCCTCTAATCAAGTCCATATTCTCATTCTTTTAAGATATGATGTCATCCATCCCAACCAGGACCAAAACATATCCACTTTCCTTCTATATCAAAATTGATCCCCCATGGAGATAAGGTAAATCCATTTGATTGTGATAATTTCCATCAACTCCATAATAAAATCATGGAGGATTTTCAAGTTATTGGTAAAGGGTATGTCCATTCAAGTTTATTGATTAAAACCCTCTTATTTCTACATTTCCAAACAATATTCCCCTTATTAAGGATGATAATCCTTCTTGGCCTTCTATTGCATTTTTTTGAAAGGTTAACCAAGAAATTATGGAATTTTTACCAAATCAAATTGTGCAGTTCATGAAAAAGAAATATCCTACATCTATATAGCAAAATAATATTAATATTCCAAATAAGATAAATATACTAATGTTAAGCAAGGTGTCTCAACAAAATGAGATTCCTGCCTCACTAAAATAGGATCCTTCACTAATTCTACGTCACTATCCACTTGAAATATATTTATAAAAGGTGCATCATTTAAGTTTTAAATCCATTTCAAGATCTTAAACTAAAACATCAATGACACCAAAATTCAATTACCAACTTATCCAAAATTTAAGGATTATGAACTTGCACTAATTGTACATGAGGATGATGATACCGATATGCCTAGGTTCAAAAATATGGTGGTTTAAAACCAATTATAAAACTTATATTAAACACCACCATCCCAATTTATTATATTATATCTATGACAAGAACTATTGGGGACATTTAAAAATAGGTTTCTATACTTCAAGTTCAAGTGGCTTTCGGTAATACAAATTCACATGTTACCACATTCAATAATCAACCTTTTGTATAATGTATACCTAAGAATCCTTATCCACCTAGTTTTTAGTTACCACATTTACCTATCTTTGGGAACCATAAGGATCCACTTGAGCACATGATAAATTATATATATTCTCATGGTCAATAGGTAAATGGTGACAAACTATTAATGAAAGTTTTTCATATGAACATTTTCGATGAGGCTCACAATTGGTTCTATAACTTAAAAAAATGATCATTAACCACATTTTAAGACTTTGAAGATGCTTTATTAATGGATTTCAATATTCACAAGGTGCCAAAACTTACATAAGAATATTTTCATAATTTCAAACAATGTGATGATGATTTCCTTTAAGATTATACTATTCTATTAAAAATTACATCATATAAACTAGCACTTAAACCCTCAGATTTGGAAATACAATTTATACTTTGTAGAGGCCTTCTTTGTCCTTTAAAGGAAAGATGATTTCATAAGAAGTATGAGTCCTTCACTCATTTACATGTAGATGCACATAAATACATTGAATTTGTACTTATTCATCTAACAAATCATGGCGTTTCTCCTTCCAAGTACCAAATTTTTATCCCTTAAAAAAAGAAGGAGAAAAATTGCCAAAAGAATACCATGAACAGAAATGTGGCATCCCTAACCTCTATATGACCAATTTACAAATTTTACTTAGCATGGGACCAATCCAAGGTCCAAGTCTCATACTAGAATATCAAAATGAATAAAACAACAAGCATTTATGCCAACAAGATTTAATAATTAAATTATACATGGGTTGTGATTACTTTTGGCATAACCATGTTCATATTACACAAGTAAAAACTACTTCCAATGTAATAAATTTCCAAAAAATGTGCTTCAATTTAATAAATTTACAAAATAAAGGATCTTGTAAAGAATCCTTGGGAAATGTAAAGACTCATTGGCCTATTATCGATGATTATGCATTGCACATGGAACTTGATGTGTTATGTTCTTAACATTTTTCCTAATAGACTCGATCCATGGGACAATATGATATGTTTATGCTAATTTCTTATGCTTTTCCTTAACACACTTCCTTGAGTGTTTTGACTTGCTATTGTCTTTCTTTTTTGAGCATTTGAATATAATCCATTGTATGTGGATCTTGTGATGATGATTTCCTTCTTGGACATTTGAATATGTCATTTCACTATATAGATAATTGATTATGTCATTATTTTAATTCATGGATATTTGAATAATTCATGTCCATTTTATTTCATGACATTTTAACATTCCCCTTATTTGTGGTCTCCTTGGACAATTACCTTTTGTCTTATTTTTGATGATATTTTATGTGTGCTTGTTTACTTTTGAGATTGTATTGTTACTACCTTTACATTTACATGATATTTATCATGCATATTAGGCTTACCTATGATCACATTGGTTCTATGCACTTCAATGTTACATCTACCTAGAAATATTTTGTTTTATATGCTACATAGTTACATTTGTCGATTTACAGTTGTCTTTCCCTTTTGAGGTGAGCTAACTACCAGGTACAATTTTTACCTCACCTAAAGGTTGGGGGGGTATTAGTGGCATCATGTCATTGTGTCATGGATTCCACATGTAGTTTCTAGATTGGAGTGGGGGCATACTTTGGAATCATATTATAAAAATTCACATAGTGTATGATACTTAAACTACTTTACATATTCAGTGGGGGCATGTCATGGTGACATGGATTCCATACATTAAATTTTGTTAGATTATAGTGGGGGTATTATTAGGAATCATGTCCTCAACATTCATTTAGTATGGTACTTATAATTCATAGATTTAGTGGGGAAATGTTTTGGAAGCATGTTCTCCACATGTACTCAATTTTTAGCATTTCCAATTTATAGTGGGGGCATGTTTTGGAAACATGTTCTCCACATTGGTACTTATATTAGTTTTTGATTTATCCATATATAGTGTTGGTATGCTTTGGAATAATTTACTCCACACATACAAAGTTTTTTGAATTGGCCAAATAATGTAATTATTTTATTATGATACACATTTGTGGTATAATTATATATGTGGTAACTTTATTACACATAGTTTCAGGATGAGACAAATATAAGGTGCATATGTCATGAAACATGTGCCTAATATTTCAAAATCCAAATCAAATTTAGATTCTAAAACTATTTCACTTATTGATATCCATCAAAATTTTACAAACTTTAGCGAGCCAATCTACTATAGTAGTTGGTTTACCTTTTTGTATGGTTGGTGTGAATATATCACTCAATTCCAAATTTTTAGTTTGTAATTGATCATCAAAACTCACTAGGTTACAAGTATCATTGGGTTGCTTGGTTGATTGAATATTAACTGATAGGTGGAAATTAAATTTTCATCCAAAGTTGGGGGGATGTCCAACCTTTCACACACATAAACACATACACTCTCTCTTTATAAAAATCTATCTATATATCTCCTTGTCTATATGCACTTTAAAATAATTATCTATATTTATCCTAATCTCATTTTTATAGCATTACAAAGATATATCTTTGGTAAAAAGACTTTCCAATAGGCAAGGTAGTTACATTGACACATAGGTGTACTCCTAAACCTTACTCTTTCTATTTTAATATATTTCAAGTACATTTAAGATAGATTTTATGAACTGATTATAGACTATAACATGATCTTGGTTGTATTTTAGTCAATAATAAAGCACTAAAATAGAGCTCCAATAAAGCACTCAAATTCAACTCATGTAAAGACACGATGCGTATATACACTCATATAGTTATTCTATTACTTTAAACTAGTAATTTAATTACTAGTTTAAAGAGGGGGAAATGTAGATGATATTATATTATTATGTATCACCTTGATCTTGTACACTTGGGAAAATCACGACTTCATTTATTCCTCTTAGTTTACACATGCCTTGTTTCTATAAGCCTCACATCTGATTTATCTTCTACCCCTTGGCCTCTGTCTTAATTTGACTAACCTTATATTGATGACTCAAGCATTCCATCTTACCTAGAATTCTTAAAATGTAATAATTTTACACCTGTGCAAGTTCTAAGTCTAGGACCTCTCCTTTACTCCTTAGACACTAACATCCAAGTTAGATAGTAGCATCAACATTACTATCCAGGATCAACACAAGTGTCTACTACTCTAAAAGTCATTATATTTATAAATTAAGTGTATCATAATGGTTAGACTAGGTGATTTGATATGATTTATCTTCTGATAGGATTGGTATAAATAAAATATAAACCCTCACTCATTCCTAACCTAAAAAATACCAATGAGACCAAGGCACTTACTAGACATCACTATATTAAGAACTTAATTGATCAAAGTTTCCCTCTTTCCATAATAGTCATAGGTACATCACATCTATACGTCTAAATTACTAAAGGATCCATCATAAGGTCATATTTTCCAAGTTACAAGTGAGGTCACTATTGTACTTTCTTTTCACATTGCATGATTTATGAAAAGGCAAACATATAGGGGATAAATATATTAGTTTGAGGCCCTCTTCTGAGTAATTTGATATATAGGCAGAGCCCTTTAAAATTGGTGTCATTGTGGTTTAGTTCTATAATATGTTCGCACTAACACATTCTTTCCAATGTTAAATTGAAGATGTAAGGCTAGGGTTTCACCATTTGCATAGGAGAAACAATCCATGACCCAAATATGAATGCACCAATGTGAAGGTGAAGCCAAACCAAAAAAAATCATTGGGTTTCATCATATTTCATTTATTATTACATGGAGGACATTGACATCAAACCCATACACTAGAATCAACCCAACTATCCAAGGATGATGTAAGTGTCCAAAGCGTTAAAGTCACCATATATAAAATCTTATAGTTATTAAAAATAGTCTTCTTACATGATCCCTGCTTGTATCTAATCCAGAATTTTATTATTATAAAAAACAACTAAGTAATTTATTTCATGTTATTTGTATATATACCATAGTTGTACAATCCATTAATAACATATCAAAGAAAAATAAATTAAGCATATGGTACATCTAGGTTTAAAACATTAATTAGCGTACTATAGATTTGATATTCACCTTTGTGCCCTATCATTTATATATACTTGACCCTAACCACTAAAATTGGATCTACATCCAAATTATGGTTAAACATCGCCCTTTGCCCCTCTAGATTAGATGGGTTATTACATTAAAATGGGATGATAAAAAAATAAACCTCAAATCCAAATTCTAACTCATACAAGCATTTTCACATTGAAACAAATATTTATAAATAAATTTTTATAACTCTTATACCTCAAATCTTGAGATATGTGTTAAAATAAAGCGCCCTTTCTCCAAATCTAGGAATAAGGTGAATGCCAAACTTTGATTTCCTTGTTAATGTTACTAACTCAAATTTAAATTATTTTTAATTAGTGTAGTGGTTTTCAAGTCCATCATAATACTTCTATAGACTTTCATCATTATCAACTAACTCTTACACAAGGACTAATTTAGACAAAAGAGAATATTCACTCTCAATCTACTTTTAAGTCATTAGCAAAAAAATCATTTAAGTAACATACAAAGTTTGGAATATGATATTAAATGTTTTTCATCAATGACACTCTCTATGGGTGAGAAAAGGTAACACTTTTAAATACATCAAATATTATTACACTACTAACGCACAAATTTCCAACACTTATAATAATAAATTCACCTCAACAAAAAAGCTAGTAGATTAGTAGAGGTTCTTGATATAAATGATTTTGTGTAAGATATTGGTTCTCCCAGTGGTTTTTTTGGGTTAAAAACGTAATATATTATTATCATTGATGAAAATTTGATAAAATTCATATACGTGGAGTCATATTATGTTTTTTATATAAAATGATATTACTATTGAGGCATGGATAAAAGAGATTATTTGTTTTAATGTTTGTGACAGTCCTACTAATGAAAAGAATTTCATAAACTAATGAGTGAGGGAAATAATACTTTTTGGATGATATACAATGTTGTAACTTAATTTGGTGCCTAGATTATTCCAAAAATTCATCCAAAATTGAACAACAAACTTGGCGTCTCTATCAACATATTTGTTAGAAATTTTTCTGTTGGGTTTCACCATAAATAAATATGTCTTTAAATCCCAACCCTTATCATGTGATTTTTATTCAACTTATCTTTGATATTAATGTAATCTAAAACTTAAAGGTCCATGCACATAAAAAATTATTATGGATAGAAAAATTATAGTCATTTTTTAAAGGTATACACAATTTAATAAAGTTATTGGTCATATAATGAATACTTCCCTTTGGCATAATTAAACTTATTGTTAATATAAATTAAGAATAAATACTCATGACTTAAAAAAATACATACCATTTTCCCAACATTATGAATCTTATAAGGGTTTCTCCATTATCTTCTTCTTAAAAAACTCAAAACTCTTTTTGAATGTTGTTTACCACATAATTTATTTTCTGCCTCTTCTAATAATTATGGTAATAGTTGAGTAACGTTTTCTTAAGTTATAAACAAAATCACTTATAGAAACTTATTAAACCATGGAAACTTCTCAAAACATGTGTGCTCTTTGGTATAGGTTGTTCAATGATAACCTTCACTTTTTTGAGATGCATCCACAATTTAGAAAATTAATGTAAACCAACTCCATTTGCATGAAGCTACACTTTTTCAACTTATCAAGAATTTTTTTCCACATTTAAAATATATAACACCAATATCAAATACATTAAATAGTATTATATTGTTCTATTGAATATAATAATGTAATACAAATACAAAATGACAACCTTGCCAAAAAATGGTTGCGACACATTACTCATTATTTTCATTTAAGTGATTTATTCATTTCTCAATCTAAATCACATGACCAAAATGTTTCACAGCGTTTCTTCAGTTTTCAATATAGTCTTCCCCTCATCATTTTAATTATATCAGATTTGATGATACCCACTCTTCAAATAAATATTTGTGAACTATTTTTCTCCACTCAAATAGTCTTTTAAATCATTCAAGTGATGCAATGGAAACTACCACTTATTTTTTCACATATTATTAATATATTAGGAATATATGTATATTTTATATTCTCCCTTTTATTTGGTGGTAACATTGATGGAAATAAATATAGGATTATATTTTATTTTCTCATCCCCTTCTCCAAAAACTCTTGATATTCCCTATTGATCTCTTCATTTTTTGTAAGTATCAATGTCTGGAAGACTAGCACACATAACCATGTCCATGTGATGACTAATGCTTGTTACATAGTGTAATTCATTAATATAATCCTTCACTTCACTTGATATTAATTTTTCTTTTTTTATTGTCCCAAATTTGATTAGATTAGGAATAAAATTATAGTATGCTTTAATTTTCTTAATATCAATAATGTCTGGTTTTTTAAAAATCACATTTTTTTTATTATTATTATTGTTCAAATCTTCATCCCTTTCCTCTAATAGGTTCAAGGTGAATATATTTCCATCATTTAAAAGTGTATTTATTATTTGTCTACCATCAAAAATAGTATTCCTTTAAAATTTCCAAGGTCTACCCATTAGAATATAACACACCTTCATAGGCATAATATCATGTCAAACCTAATTCATATACGATGAAATCTAAGAATATAAAAAATGTCACACATTTACCAATACTTGATGACTTTGTTGAAGCCTTAAATCCATGACATGTTAAGAATATTTGTGAGTGTTACTTATTGCAATCCAATTTTGTCTACCATCTCATTTTAGAATAACTTATTTATACTACCAATATAACATACAACTTTGAAATGCTTACCTCATAATTAATCAAAAGTTTTGAGTATATTCTTCATTCATAAAAATCCATTCTTATTCTTAGGTTGGTCAAACAATACTCTAATAATACTAAGAGTTAATCATCTTATTCAACAACATGAATGTTTCCCTACTTTCTCATATTGCCATGATAGTGTGTATGTCCCTCATTATCCCTTTGACCATATTGTCTGCATTCAAAACATACACTAGAGAAACCTAAAATACCTTTTTCTATACCATGTTTCCCTCTTCTACTTGAATGGTATAATCATCTTCTATGTGTATGAATATGGCTATGATAAGTGATAGCCTCTCCCTTATGGTCATCATTTTATCATCAAGTGTTTGGATGACTTCCTCCTTTATAAAATACATCCCTACTTGTTATTTAATGTCTTTGGGGAAATTCTCATCATATTAAGTGAAAAATAATATTATTATTTCATGATAAGGTAGCATACCATCCTCAACTCATCTTGAATGATTATCTATATCTTATTTATGTATCCACCCATGTTTTCTTGTTTCACCTCATTGTGACTAGTTGATTGGTAATACTATAAAACTCCTCAATGAAATAATTAACATTAGGTTATCTTTGTCTCAAGTTATAAAATTTATTTAATAACTTTATTTGGTAATTATAAAGTATAAATTAACTTTTCAAATAATCAACCATTATATACCTTCAAGTAATATTCTCTTTGCCTCTTCCACACCTCTTCTATAGTTTTTAATTTGTATTTATTTATACCATAGGGATGCAGTGCCTTTTAAATATTCCTTATCCAATTTTAATCTTCTTAGATCACTAACATCATCAAACTCAAATTATTATTCTATCTATGTGGTCCAATCTATTAGTCTATTGAAGATGAATGATCCTTTAAACCTTATACCTTATATATGCGTTCCTCTTTAAATTTTTAGATAACTCTAATGAGCCTATCCTCAGATACATCTAATAGTAATTTTGTAACTCTTAGCATTCCCTTAACCTCATCAAGTCTTCCTTCAACATCAAAATCTATTGGTCTACCTCTCCCTCCATTCTTTTGAGAGACACTTGACTCTTTTGGTCAAACAAAACCTACTTTAAGGATTATCTATAATATCACATACTTTAAGGAAAAACACCTCCAAATTTTGATCTTAAGACTATAAAATATGATAAATAATAATTTAAAAACCCATTTTAATGTTGTAACCCTTTGTTCTCGATGTGCATGATTTGATTTTGAAAATCCCTAGAAACAACTAAAAATGAATAAAGGGAATCATAAGAAGCCAAAATAAATTAGATTATGATTTTTTTAGTTCTCATTCACCTTCTTGGATAAGAACCTATAAAAAAAAATTAAAATAGCTTCTAAGGTATTCCCATTTGTTCTAGTGAGCTCCCTTCCTGACAAGACACCATATTTTCTTTGTAAAAACATTTTTTCTCCTTACCTGAGCATTTTAATTTTGTATTGAAAAGTGCCTATATATTTATAAAAAATATATATGATATAATTATAATCACCTAAAAAATGGGTGGAAAAGTCACAACCCACGAGAAAAATCAAACCAAGGGTAAAAAAAATCCTTTGGACAAGTTAGGAAAGTGGTTTAAAAGTGACCACACCCACAAAAATTTACATCACATCAGTTTTTTTACAACAAAGTAGAGAGAGCAAGGTAAATATAATAATTAAGAAACCACAACAAACATGGATGTTAAGAGAGGTAGAGGAGATGGCTAATCCTGAGGCTTAACACCCCTTACTCCCAAAGTGGGAGGATCCTCATCAATAGGAAGGGGCTCTCATCTTGTGTTTTATTGAGCATTTAATGTCTCATTTCAATTTATTTCAAGGGAAGTTACCAGATCTAGGCATGTAAATTTGTCTTGGGGAGGTGGAACCCATCCTCTAATGTTACCATCTTAGGATGGGGGAGGAGAACCCCATCCCCTATCATCACCACCATATCTAGACAAGCCACTTGTTCTACCATGACAAGGATAAGACTAGTGAGATGGTGACCATTATGGAGAGTGACTCATGCATCTAGTTTTACACTATTGGTGATATGGCCCATGCCCTTATCCTCAGGGAGGTAAAGGATTTTATGGGTCTTAAAAGGTTCATGACTGACTGCACATAGAGTATTTCTATAGTAATCAATAAAATGTTGGAGATGATTAAGTTCCATATGGAACTTATCTATTTGGCTTTGAATCTAAAGAGTAACATTAGATAAAATAGTAATTTTGGTAGTAAAATAAAAACTATGTTCCAACTCTTCATGATTAAAGCGAGCATAGTTTCTAACTTTCCATATTTGAAACAAAATGTCATCTCAAGATCTTCCAAAAATAATTATATTTTTTAGGCAATAAGGTTGATTCCCCCAAGAGATCCATCTTCTATGTGAATAATTTAGGTCGAAAGGGTTGGAAGAGAGAGTGTATCTAGTGCCACATACATTGTGCATGATGTAAAACCAAAAAAGGAGTTTAACAATCTTTGGTTACCAGTAAGTCAGGTAGATGGGGTTAATCACTCCTAGATGCTTTAGTTGGTCACCCATAGGTAGGCCTTGGTAGAAAAGGCACCATAATAAATGAGTTTTTTTGGGCATAATAAAAGTAGACCACATAGTGTTAAAACATCAAGCCCGAATCCCATATCTAAAATGAAGATTATATCTAATGTTAGTCATATCATCTAGAATATGTTATGAAATAAGTAAATAGTACCCCAATCAAAGAGAGTTTGGGTGAATGCGGTGTCCATAGGCCAGTGCCAATCCTCCACCAAGAAATAAGGTAATTGACTCAAATTTTATGTAAATACTCATCAGGGATGAAGTCTTGAAGTTATACAATAGCTTCTAAATCTGAGTTCAATAAATGAATTATATTCTGAAGTTCTTTCCAAGTGAGTGATACCATATTTTCCTTGAAAAAAATATCACTTATAACCTCGACACATTTTATAGAGAGCTATAACCCTTTAACCAAGGGGACTAAGGCAAAGGTAATGCTACAAAAATTTAAGCAAGGCAACCACCAAAGGGATTGGGAGTTAATGTAGAGACCATTTTCAAAACCTCACCTACCCAGATATGTGAGGCTTAAGCTTCTTTAAATCCTTCCATAGAATTTGAATAACAAAAGATCACTTATTTATGAAAGGAATTAGGTTAATGAGTAGGGAATGAAGGAAAATGCCTTATTGAGAATTTATACCAAATCGAAGTCCTTGAGAGATAAAATGGTGGATAAGAATCTTCTATTATTTATACCCAAAAAAAACCTCTAATAGTTCATTTAGCACCTAGAACAAGGCCTTGAATTTTAGTATCTAGGAAACCCAGTCCCCCAACTTCCTTGGGATGATAGAAAATGTTCCAAGTGACTCTATAGAATCCCTTATGTCCCTCAGAGTTATCACATAGAAAATCTCTTATATTTTGTTCTAATTTATCGTAAGCAGTATTAAAAGGGGCCCAATAAGAGGCATAATACATGTGTGTAACTACAAAAACATTAGATCAAATTTGAATTTTTATAGCAATAAAAAGAGGCTTGAGGATCCAAAATAAGATTTTTTTCCAACTCTCTGCACCACATAGAACCATAAATCAAAGGAAAAAGCCCAAAAGTAATAAAATAATGCCAATAAATTTAAACTGCACCCATGGTAGAATCCACTACCATTGAAATTCCTCTAACTATGGAGGTTTGGGGACTAGGGACTATCTATAACATTGGGTCTTCCTCCATTAAATAGAGGATCTTGAAGCCAAACAAAAAATATGGAGACATTTTATGTCATTTTAATCCCATTCTTCTTCCTCTTGAAGTGTGATAAAATATTCATCGATGAAGTGACCATTTAAAAGCTATCTATCAAACTAAGAGAGGGAGATACCTTTCACTTGACCCCCAGTAACATTGTTAGCTAAGAGGTAGGTAAATACTTCTATTGAAAGAACATATAAAGAAGGGGATAAAGGACATCCTTATCAAATAGAATGATGAAGTTGAAACCAATATGATTTGGTGCTATTTATAGTGATATAGGTTCCATCATCTTGGGAAAGCATATTAACAATCTGAACAAATTTGGGGCCAAAACCAAGTGCCTATAGCATAGCCAAAATGAATGGCCACTTGATGCACTCATAAGCTTTCTCAAAATCACTATTGACAAACAAAGCCTTTTGATTAGAAATACATTCACATTCTATACCTTCCCAGATAATAATGACATTATCTAAAATGAACCTATTTTGGATGAATCTGGTTTGCTCACTCCTAACAATTAAAAGGAGAATATGCTTCACCTTGAGAGCTAAAACTTTAGCACTAGTCTTATAGGAGATATTGAGAAAAATAATAGACCTCTAATTTTTTATAATTTTAGGATCACCTTGGAAATAAACATGATGTTAATCTAATTTATAAGGTCACCCAAAGAGTTGGTTAAAACAACATCAGAATAAACCCAGTAAAGATTAGGACCAAAAGTATCCCAAAAGGTTTGATAAAAATCACATGGGAAACTATTAATTCATGTATCTTTGTCCACTTCCACCTACTTAACATCCTCATAGAGGTCATTGAGAGATAAGGGCCTATCACATGCAATTCTTTTAGAATTAGAGACTTTGCAGGGAAAAAACTAGAGGTATTAAAGGAGAGTCACCTCCCTCTCTGAAGAATAAGCTTGTGCTAAGAAAATCCCATGTTAATGATGAATGAAACCTTGAATAATGTCAAGAATTTTGGTGAGTCTAGTGTTTCATTCCTTGATAAATTTGATTTTATCATCATCTCTCCTAGATCATAGAAGGGTAAAAAAGTGCTTAGAAACATTGTCACCAATTTTCAACCAGTGAATATGATCCTATAGCTGGACTCCATTGGATTTTTGTGCTTCTTCAATTTGGAATTTATGTCTCCAGTTCACCACTTGAGTTTGAAGGTGGACATTGAAAGGTGACTGCTCTATCTCGTGTTAAGCTTGAATATACTCATAGTTTGTAGATCAAAATAATGGTGGAATTATGAGCAAGAGAATCAGACCACCATCGAATCTAGTTAGTATCTCCCTCTGGCTGAGCAATCAAGTTTTAAATTTTGACAATATGTCCCACCATTCTTTCATGCTTGCGGTGGGTAGTATTGAGATAGAATTGCATGGAGACAGGCTTAACTTGAGGTGAGGTCCACTCAATATTAAATTAATTTAGGGTGATGATTTGATAAAAAGGTATCAATAATGATTGAAATTGGTCTATCTTAGACTGGGGCAAGAAAGAAAATATCTTGCTTAGCTAGCAGACTCTATCAAGGTGATAAAGCACCCTATCTTCTCTCTATATAAAGTTAGACTAGGTAAATTAGGGAGAGTCTATATTCTACATGTAATTAGGGGAATGTCATTGTGTCATTGATTCCACATGGAGTTTCTACATTAGGTGGGGGCATGCTTTGGAATCATGTTATCAAAATTCACATAGTGTATACTACTTAGACCAGTTTACATATTCAGTGGGGACATGAACATGGGTTCCATACATTCATAGTTTTTAGAATATAATGGGGGAATTATTTAGAATCATGTTATCAACATTAATTCAGTATGGTACTTATTATTCATAGATTTAGTGGGGGCATGATTTGGAAGCATGTTCTCCACATGTACTCAATTTTTAGCATTTCCAATTTACAGTGGGGGCATGTTTTGGAAACATGTTCTCCACATCTGTAATTATATCAATTTTTGATTTCTCCATATATAGTGTCATTATGCTTTAGAATAATTTACTCCACACTTACATAAATTTTTAAATTGGCCAAATCACATAGTTATTTTATTATGATACACATTTGTGGTATAATTATATATGTGGTAACCTTATTACACATAGTTTCAGGATGAGACAAATATAAGGTGCATATGTCATGAAACATGTGCCTAATATTTCAAAATCCAAATCAAATTTAGATTCTAAAACTATCTCACTTATTGATATCCATCAGACTTTTACAAACTTTAGCGAGCCAATCTACTATAGTAGTTGGTTTACCTTTTGTATGGTTGGGTTGAATATATCACTCGATATTTCCAAATTTTTAGTTTATAATTAATCATCCAAACTTACTAGGTTATCAGTATCATTAGTTTACACGGTTGATCTAATCTCAACTGGTACGTGGCAATTCAATTTTTATCCAAAGTTGGGGGCATGTCCAACCTCTCTCTCTCTAAATATATCTATATATCTCCTTAGATATATGCACTTTAAAATAATTATCTATATTTATCCTAATCTCAATTTCATAGCCTTACAATGACATATCTTTGTTAAAAAATGATTTCCAATAGGCAAGGTAGTTACATTAACACATATGTGTACTCCTAAACCTTGCTTTTTCTATTTCAATCTATTTCAAGTACTTTTGACATAGATTATATGTAATCATTATACACTATAACATGCTCTTGGTTGCATGTCAGTCATGAACAAAGCACTCAAATCTAGCTCCAAAAAAGCAATCAAATTAAAATTAAGGAAAGATAAAGTGTGTATACACACCCAAATACTTATTGCATACCTTTAAACTAACAATATAATTAGTATTTTAAAGATGGGGAAATGTATATGATATTATATTATTATGTGCCACCTCAATCTTGTACACTTGGGAAACTCATGACCCTATTTCTTCATCTTATTTTTACACATGTCTTGCTTCTACAAGCCTCATATCTAATTTATCTTCTACCCCTTGGCCTATGTCTTAGTTTGACTAACCTTATATTGATGACTTAAATATCCCATCTTGACTAGAATGATTAAAATGTAATAATTTTACACCTATGCAAGTTCTAAACCTGGGACCACTCCTTTTTTCCTTGGACACTAATTTTTAGGTTAGATAGTAACATCAAAGTTACTATCTAGGCTCAAAACAAGTGTCTATTACTTTAAAAGCCATTATATTTATAAATGAAGTGTATCATAATGGTTAGACTAGGTGCTTTAATATCATTTATCTCTTGATATGATCGATATAAATCAAATATTAACCCTCACTCATTCCTGACCTAAAAAATACCAAAGAAATAAAGGCACTTATTATAAATCACTATATTAAGAACTAAATTAACCAAAGCTTCACTATTTCCATGCTAGTCATGGTTACATCACATCTATAGGTCTAAATTACTAAAGGAGTGATCATAAGGTCATGTTTTCCAAGTTACAAGCTAGGTGACTATTGTACTTGCTTTTCACATTGCATGATTCATGAACTAGCCAACATATAAGGGAGAAATATATCAATTTGAGGCCCTCTTCTAAATAATTTACTATGTAGGAAGAGCCGTCTAAAAGTTGTTTCATTATGGTTTAGTTATATACTAGTTTTCCACTAACACATTCTTTCCAATGTCAAATTAAAGATGAAAAGATATCATTAAACCATTTGACTAAGAGAAATAATCCATGGCTCAGATCTAAATGCACTAGAGTGAAGGTGAAGCCAAACAAAAAACATCCCTGGGTTGCATCCTATTTCATAAAGTATTGCATAGAGGACATTGACATTGAACTCATACACTAGCATCGACCCAACTATCCCAAGATAATGCAAGTGTCCAAAGAGTCAAAGGCACTGGATATAGAATATGACAATTGATCCAGAATAATCTTCCTACATGACCTTCACTTGTATCTAATCCATTATTTTATTAGCATCAGAAAAAACTATGTAATTTATTTCATGTCATTTGTATATATAAAATAGTTGTACATTTTGTCAATAGCCTATCATAGCATAATATATTAAGAATATACTACATATGAGTTTAGCACATTAATTGACCTACTTTAGATCTGATATTCACCTTTATGCCCTATCATTAATATATACTTAACCCTAACCACTACAATAGGATCCACATCTAAACTAGGGTTAAACATCAACCCTCTACCCCTCTAGATTAGATGGGTTATTGCATTAAATGCGGGAGATAAAAAGAATACAACACCAATCCAAAATCTAACACAGTAACTTTCATACTGAAATAAATATTTATCAATAAATTTTGATAATTCTTATACCTCTAATTTTGAGATATGTGTTAAAACTAGGGGCCCTTTCTCCCAATCTAGGAATAAGGTGAATGTTAAACACTCTGATTTCCTTGTTAATGTTCTTAATTAAAATTTATAGTATGTTTAATTAGTGTAGTGTTTTTCAATTCCATCATAAGACTCTTCTATAGACTTTCATCTTTCTCAACTAAATCCTACACAAGGACTAATTGAGACGAATAACATATTTCACTCTCAATCTACTTTTGGGTCATTAGAAAAAAATTCACTTAAGTAACATATAAAGTTTGGAAGATGATATTGAATGTTTTTGACTAGTGACACTCTCCATGTGTGAGAAATGGTAATACTTTTAAATACATTATATATTTTTACACTACTAAATGAAGTCTAATAAAGGAAGTATGTTACCA
>JARHVA010005165.1:905000-947500 GCA_037957365.1 Torreya grandis
ACTTTTAATCTTATTGGATCACTAACAGCATCAAACTCAAAGTATTATTCTATCTATGTGGGACAATCTATTAGTCTATTGAAGATGAAGGATCCTTTAAACCTTATAACTTTTATATTTGTTCCTTATTAAATTATTAGTTAACTCTAATGAGCCTATCCTCAGATACATATAATAGTTGATCATTTTCTTATTCTTTCTCTTCTTCTTCTTCTTCAGTGTTATTTTCTTCCTAGGCATCACATATCTTATCTTAGTGCAAAACTTTTTTTTGTCTTCTTCATCAAATTCCAATTTTAATTACATAACTATCACCATGCTTGCAACCTCATCAAGTATTCCTTCAACATCAAAAGTTATTGCTCTACCTATACCCACCATTCTTTTGAGAGGCATTTTGACTCTTTTGGTCAATCAAAACCTACATTTGGGATTATCTATAATATCACCTACTCTAACAGGGAAAACTCCAAATTCTATTCTTAAAAATATAAAATGTGATACATAATAACTTAAAAATCCATTTTAAGATTGTAACCCTTTGCTCTTGACATGCACAATTTGATTTCAAAAATCCATACAAATAACCAACAATGAAGAAAAGGCAGAATAAGAAGCCTAAACAAATTTTGTTTTGATTTGTTAGCATTTATTAACCTTCTTGGATAAGAAAATATCAAAAAAAAATTACAATCGCTTCTAAGGTAATCCCATTTGTTCTAGTGAGCTCCCTTGCTGAGAAGACACCATTTTTTCTTGGTAAAAACACATTTTCCTCCTTACACAAGCATTTTATTTTTGGATTAAAAAGTGCCTATATATTTATAAAATAAGATATGATATAAGGCTAATCATATAAAAAAATAGGTGGAAAAGTCACACCCCACAAGCAAAAACACACCAAGGGCAAAATAATATCCTTTAGACAAGCTATAAAAGTGGTTACAAAGTGACCACACTGAAAAAAATTGCATCACAATAGTTATTCAAAAATAAAGTAAGAGAGCAAGGCAAATAATGATGATGATGATGATGATGATGATGATGATGATGATGATGATGATGATGATGATGATGATGATGATGATGATGATGATGATGATGATGATGATGATGATGATGATGATGATGATGATGATGATGATGATAATAATAATAATAATAATAATAATAATAATAATAATAATAATAATAATAATAATAATAAAGAGAACAATTAAGCAACCACAACAAACATGGACCTCATGGGAGGCAGAGGAGATAGGGGATGCTAGGGCTTACCATCTCATACTCCCAAGGAAGGAGGATCATTGCTAACAGTAAAAGATTCCAACTTATGTTTTTTTGAGCCTCTAATGTCTAATTTTTATTTATTTAAAGGGAAATTATCAGAACCAGGCATGGGAATTTGCCTTGGGGGAGGTGGACCCCAGCCTCTAATGTCACCATCTTAGGGTGGGGAAGGAGATCCCCATCCCATACCATCACATCCACATCTAGACAAGCCACTTGGTCCACCATCAAAAGGATAAAAATAGTAAGGTGATGACCATTGTGGACAGTGACTCCTGTGTGTAGTTTTGGATTGGTAGTGATTTAGCCCACACCATCATCCCCTGGATGGTGAAGGATGTTGTGGGGGCTTGTAAGATTCATGACTAACTATACACAGCTAATTTCCATAGTGATCGAGCAAATGTTAGAGGTCATTGACTTATAGATGGAACTTATCTCTTTGGCTTTCAATTTGAAGAGTAACATTAGATAGAATAGTAATTTTATTAATAAAATAAAGTCTATATTGCAACTCTTCAAGATTAAAATAGGCATAGTTTCTTGCTTTCCATATTTGAAATAAAATATTATGTCAAAATATGCCAAAAAAGATTATACTTTTTAAGAAACAAAGCTAAGTCCCACAAGAGAGCCATCTTCATGTGAAGAATTCAAGTCAAAAGGGATAGAAAATGGAATGTATATAGTGATACATAGATTATGTATTAGGTCAAAAACAAAAAAGGTGATTAAAAGTCTTCTATTGTAGGCAAGCTAGGTAGATGGGGTTAGTCACTCCTAGATGCTTCAACCTGTCTCCTATACATAGGCCATGGTAGAGAAGGCACCATAATAATGAGATTTTTTGGGATCAATAGAAGTAGACCACACAGTATTAAAACATCAGGCCTAGATCCCATATCTAGATTAAATATTCCATTTGATGTTAAGCATATCATCTAGAATATGCTATAGATCAAGTAAATGGTACCTTAGCTAAGGAGAGTTTGGGTGAACGGGGTGGACATAGGCTAGTGCCAATCCTTCCACCAAGAAATAAGGTAATTGAATCCAATTTTATGCAAATATTCATCAAGTATAGAGTCTTGAAATTATGCAATAGCCTCTACATCTAAGTTCATTAAATGAAATATATTCTAAAGTTATTTCCAAGTGAGTGAGACCCTACTTTCCTTAAAAAAATCATCAGTGATAACATTCACACCTTTTATAAAGAGCCATAACCCTTTAACCTCTAAGGAAAAGGGAATAATATGAAAAGTTAAGCAAGGTGACCACAAAAGGGACTGGGAGTTAATGGAGAGACCATTCCTAAAACCCTCACCTACGAAGATAAGTGAGGCTTAAGCTTCTTTCAATCCTTCCATAGACTTTGAATAATAAAATAGCCCTTAATTATGATAGGCACTAGGGTAATGAGTAAGGAATGAAGTCATAGGCCTTGTTGATCCTTTCTACCAAATGGAAGTCCCTAAGAGATATAATGGTGGAGAATAATATTCCAAGATTCATCCTTAGAAATACCTCTGCTAGTCCATTTGGCACCAAGAGCAAGTCCTTGAATTTTAATATCTAGGAAACCTAGTCCCCCAGTTTCTTCAAGATAATAATAAATGTTCCAAATGACTCTGTGGAAGCCCTTATGTCCCTCAGAGTTATCCCTTAGAAAATACATTAGGATTTTATCTAATTTTTTTAAGTAGCATTAAAACGGGCCCAACAAGAGTAATAATACACATGTGTAACTGCTAAAACATTAGAGCAAATTTGAAATTTTCCAGCAAGAGAAAGACACTTGGTGATCCAAAATGATATTCTTTTCCAACTCTTTGCACCACATAGGACCATAAATTAGACAGTGAATCCTGAAAGGCAAAAAGGAATGCCAAGAAACTTAAATTTCACCCATGGTAGATTCCACTACCAATGAATTTTCTCTAGCTAAGGAGGTTTTGGGCCTAGGGACTATCTCTAACACTGAGTATTCCTCTGTTAAATAAAGGATCCTGAAGCCAAAAAAATATGGAGACATTCCATGGCATTTCAATCCCATTCTTCTTCCTCTTGAAGTGTGAAAAAAGAGTCATCCACGAAGTGACCAATTAAAAGCTATCTATTAGACCTAGGGAGGGAGATATCTTTCACCTGACCCCTGGTAGCATAGTTAGATAAGAGGTAGATAAATCCTTCTATTGTAAGCACATATAAAGAAGGGACTAAAATTCATTCTTTATAGATAGAATGATGAGTTTTAAATCAATATGATTGGGTTCCATTGATAGTGATATAGGCCCCAACATATTAAAAATCCATATTAACAGTCTGAATAAATTTAGGACCAAAACCATGTGCCTGTAGCATGGTTGAAATGAATGGCCACATGATGCAGTCATAGGCTTTCTCAAAATCTTGATAAACAAATCCTTTTGATTAGAAAGCCATGCCCATTCCATACTTTCCTATACAGTAATGGCATCATCTAGAATAAATCTATTATGGATGAATGCAGTTTGCTCACTTCTATCAATTAAAGGGAGAATGTGCTTCACCTTGAGAGCTAAAAATTTATCAATAATCTTATAAGAGACATTGAACAAAGTAATAAACCTCTAATTTATGATACTTTTAGGATCATTATCCTTGAAAATAAACATGAGGTTAGCCTAATTTATAAGGGCTCAAAAATAATTGGTTAGAACAACTTCAAAATAAACTTGGTGAAGATCAAGACTAAAAGTATCCGAAAAGGTTTGATAAAACTCACACAGGAAACTATCAATTCCTGGAGCTTTATCCATTACCATTTCCTTAACATGGTCATGAAGTTCATTGAGAGATAAGGGCCTAACACATGTAATTCTTTGATAATTACAGACTTTGCAAGGAACAAACTAGAGGCATTGAATGAGAAGCACATCCTTCTCTGAAGAAGAAGCTTGTGCTAACAAAACACCATGATAATGATGAATAAAACATTCTAGAATGTCAGGAAGTTTGGTAAGTCTAGTGTTTCCTTGACAAATTTGACTCTATGAAAAACTCTCCTAGATCAAGGAAGGGAAAAAAGTCCTTAGAAACTTTTTCACCAATTTCAACCAGTGGATATGAGCCTACTATTAGACTCCTTTGGCTTTGTGTGCTTCCTCAATTTGGAATTTATGTCTCCAATGCACCACTTGAGTTTGAAGGTGGACATTAAAAGGTGACTACTCTAGCTCATGTGAATCTTAAAATATACTCATGGTTTGTAGATCTGAAGAAAGTTATAACTATGAGCAAGAACATCAGACCACCACTAAATCAAGTCATTATCTCCCTCTAGCTGAGGAATCGAGTTTCAAATTTTGACAATATGTCCCACCATTCTTTCATGCCTAAGGAGGGTAGTATTGACATAAAATTGCATGGAGGTAGGCTTAACTTGAGACGAGGTCCACTCAATATTAAATCAATATAAGGTGATGATATGATAAAAAATGTATCAGTAATGATTGAAATTAACTTGTCCTGGACTAGGGCAAAATATAAAAGATCTTTCTCAACCAACAGAGCTTTGACGAGGTGCTAAAGCACCCTATCTTCTCTCTATTGAAAGTTGGACTAGGTGAACCAGAGAGAGATTGGATTCTTCCTCCGATAATGATTGCGATAATGGTTGTGTATGTAAAACCAAGATTCACACTCACCAACATACCACCACATTAGAAGGTGTCCTTTATCCTCTATTGATTCCACCATGTTGAAATCACCACAGAGGACCCAATATGCATCCGAAAGAGAGTTAGCCAACCACCTCCACAAGGCGGCCCACTCCACAACATCATTAGAGGCATATAAATTGACCAGCCCAATGATGTAGTTATTAAAGTAAAAAAGTGTTGACACCACCCGATGGGTGGGGTTTGAACCCTATGAAATAAAATTATGCACTAGTTTTAGATCCAGAAAAGTGATGGCCCCACCATACCCAGCGTCATGCCGAGTACCCTGACATATGACCCCAGGCCAAATTATTCATGTAGCATTCTACAGTAAAAAACCATAAATCTTAACCTCTTACATTCAAAGAATTTTCATGTTGCAAAAAAAAATCTTTTTTCTGCTTTGATTGTTTTGCACAAATTATCTTCACCTCACTAAACCTTCTATAACCTCAACTTGTTTTAGATTTTAAAATTTGTTGTTTGTAATTTTTTTCATCCTCGAAAGAGCCATTTGGTGGATACTGCCCTTTTACAATAAAGAAACGTTCCTCGTATATTTTTTAATCTTTTCACGGTATGAATTAAAAACCCCATATATATAATAATAATTATTAATTTTATTACTATTCTATTTTGGCTTTGGTTTTGGTTTTGGTCGTGGATGAAAATTCTCTTTTACAAGTTACTTTTCATATGCAATGCGAATCATATTACACAAGAGTAGGAAAAGATTTTTTATTTTTTTAAAATTTGTTAAGTATGTTATTGATAAAGCTCTATCATTAGAAGGCCATCATGGCCACGGACATCGAGAGCAAGCGTTCAAAAAATAATACTACCTTGTAAGTTGAGATCTATTCATTCATTGTTGTAAAGCATCATAGACAGACCATGCCCACAAAACTTGTATCCAAATCCTGTTTGAAGGATTTGGGTGTCCAGGAATATTTGCATGGAAGATATGGGATCAGAGGACATTCTCCTGGATTACCACGCCAGAGAGGTTCAGCCTTAGGTTTTAAACTCTTTCTCTTGTGATCAGGCTCAGATGAATTATCTCTGAAAACATTTTCTTCAACGGAGCTCCCCTGTCACTCCATAGCCTTCCTGCTTCACAGCGGTCTACTGGATTGGATGAACTAAAATGTTCTGTAATGAGAGAATGAGTCCCGCTGTTCTGAGGCCTGTTTTACATGTTTATTTTGATAGTGTGTGTACGGCCCAATGGAGAGCTGCAACCAAGCAGCACTTTCGGACGTATCTTCTTCTCCTTCGATAGAGGAGCCACGAAATGTATTATATCTGGCTTCCACGGCTGGATTCCACCTCGAGTCGATTTCCGCGCTTTTCATATAGCTTCTTGATATTACAGCTGTGTTTCCATTGATAGTCCCTGCAGGTGCTGTTTCTGAAGAGTCGGATTGGTTGTTGGCTGGAAACAATTGCAGCTCTCTATGCTCCATTTGCAACCAAGCTTGCTGCTCATAAAACTTAGCATTATCGATAGATCTGTCTTCCAATGAAAGCGCAAACCTGGCAGCACTGGCAGTTTCGTTGGAACTGCTTGTCGTCATTGTCAAACAAGGCTAACTCAACAGATCATTGACCTTAAAGTTCCTCTTTCTTTCGCTGCAATGCAATGGTATTGGTGTTCAATGAAACTCTCCACTCTACAGCAAACGCCTAAAAATAGTTACAACTAAACGGACAAGGATCAAAGGCACGGATGCAATGAATTTAATAAATAGATTTTCATTGATTTGAATATGATAATACAATGCCATGGAGTTGGCATAATACACATACCTTGAAAAGACTCTGCCGCAGTCACATGAAATTCGTCTGGTTCCGCAGGTCTTGAGGTGGGCTTTGTAATCAGATTGAACTGCATATTCCTTGGAGCATCTTTCACACTTCCATTGTTTTTCAATACTGTGTTTCCTGCGAAAATGTTTCTTGATGCCAACCAGATCTCCAAGGGCATGGCACGGATGGTTGTGAAGGCACGTCGGGTCCGGGCACACATACACGCGCTTGCGAACTTCCGGTGTAGGCCTCTTCAACAGCTTCCAAGGAACTTTGTGTCTGCGTCTGTGCATCTGCAGATTTTGATCCCTCTGTAAACCCTGGTTGCATATTTCGCAGAGATATCTATCGGATTTCGTTAGCGCCTTGGATGACAATGCCACCACCTCTGCATCGGGATCTGCTCATTATAACAGGATTGTCCGCAATCAATATAGGCAAGCATGTGCGGACTAACAAAAGATTATTTTCAAAGCTAACAGAATATTACCAGGGGTGCCAGCAGAGCGGCGTTTTCTTTTGTTAATGTTGCTGGTAGACCAAATTGGAGGACTAGACGAAGACTTAGTCCTCGCGGGTACAACTTGCATAAACATACAAGTGGCAGTTCCTGCTGAGGGCAACGCCGCCATATTGCAAAAAGCCACAAGCACCCCGAGAGAAGGCCTTCCTAGCGAACACAAAATATATCTGGTAATGAAGATTATGCTTCTCTACTGTTTGCAATGTCTTTAGATCTCTATAATTTGGCTAGCCTATTGAAGCACACAGAGGAGTAAGGTACTGTGCCGATAAAATTAGTTGATCCCAAGCAGCAAAAGCAAGAGATTGATTAAACTAATGAGGTGAGCACCAGCCAGAAAGACTCGCACCCGACCGTGGCCAACTGTATTACCACTCACCATCTATTGACAGCGTGCAGCCTTTTCTGCTCTTATCATTATTGGACTACTTGTGGTTTCTGCAAGCATATAGGCGGGCTAATAACATACTGACATAAGTAGATTTTATCGTTTTACCGTAAAAAAGCTCTTATCATTATTGGACTACTTGTGGTTTCTGCAAGCATATAGGCGGGCTAATAACATACTGACATAAGTAGATTTTATCGTTTTACCGTAAAAAAGGGTGTTCTAGCGGGCTCCGTTTTAAATTTGAGTAACCGCGAGTGGATGCATTGTAAGTTGTTCCGTCATGTTAAACCAAATGCGTGGGTCAGCGAGACCTTTGAAAATTTGTTTCCCCATAACGGGCTAGCGTAATTACTATGCAGACAAAAGCACGGAATTAGAAGTAAATGGAAACGAATTGAATTTGTTTCACATCTGTGGGTGCAAACAAATTTATTACGCTCGTAGATGGGTATAATTGGGCTCTGCAATTGCCGTAATAACTCGTAGATGCTTTTTCCATCAACTCTGATACCGTGTCATTTCTGAGGAAACAAGTCCATCGTGGCTCAATGAGTTGGTGGAATTTGGCATTACGGCAATATAGTTTGTTCATGTGGGACCCATTGGACGTTTTTCACTTTTCCCTTCGCACATGTCGGGTTTGCCCTTGCTGGAGCGCACCCACCTTGGATGTTAGCAGGTTTTCGCCATGGGACTCTGCACAAGAGTATTTTGAATATGTCCAAGCTCTTAAAATTAGTTCTTATTATCTTGGTTTTACTGTATTTTTTAATATTGTATATTACTTTTTAATATTCTTTACTTTTGGCACGAACAATCTTGAACAATTTCGAACAATCTTTGATGGGATCGATGTATAATAATGATCAACTAGTGTCATTAAAAATCACGTCAAAGGGAAGACCCAAAGTTACTTTGGGCAGCAATGTTCGTTGTTGGGATGCCCAGTATGGATAGGCCTAGGACACCCTTGAGCAAGCTCAAGGCTTGTTTTAAAAATCATGTGCGGAGGTCTTCTGTAGTGCTGCGCACGAGTATGAAAAAAGGGAGGTGAGTGCGCTCAGTCGAGTAGAGTACCATAAGGGGAGTAAGCACTTCTACACCCTCCAACGCACATGCCCAAAGCCTTCCTAATTCAATATTAGTTCGATACATATTCAAACATACAGAATTTTGCTAATGTGGCACCATTTTATTCATAGACAATGTGAAAATGATCAGCAAAATGTCAAAAAATTGTCAGAGTGGTTGGGCCTAGGCAGCAGCCCTTGCTATTGCAATGGATGGTATGACATGCTCAGTTGTGCCCTCAAATGCGCTCAGGGATGCCTTTTCCTTGCATGTCCGTAACATATGTGACGCATTGGACGTTTGACGATCCAGCCTCTCTAAAGCAATCATAACAAGCAAAATGTGTTTAAAAAATATTGATTAGCAGCACTGATCCATAATTAACAGATAAGATTCTCAGAGGAGCTTTGGGAACAATACAGTGTTTGAAATGAATCTATACCGCCAGTACATAAGTTATTATGGGCACACAACTTATTTGACCCTGAATAATAGCGATGTTTAGTGAGAAATAGAGCTAATAATTGATCTCATCCGAAGTAGCCTGGGATTTCAACATACCCAGGGCTATCAATTTAAAATCTGGTTAGCGCCTCCTCTATTAGGGAAATCTCAACTGCATGTATATGTATATGTATATATATATATATATATATATATATATATATATATAATTCTTCTATCTTCCGAGTCTTTGACTTGTCATAAATATTAACTTTTTAGATAAGAATTTGCTAATTTTATTTAGTGGCCAGCTAATTTTTTAAAGCTAAACCAATTATGGCCTGTCGAACATTTCACTGGCCATATACAGTCGAAAACACAAAACAGTATATTAGAAAATGTCAATTCCATTCCAAGCATTTTTAAAGGTTTTAGAGATCAACAAGATTCACTTGTGTCTTATTTGTACAAGTTGTGTATTTTATTATGCCTATAAGCATTTGCTAAGCCAATTGAGCCTTGCATTCCATCTTGATCGATGGTCCACAACAATGTTGGGAGGATGAATACAATTGCACCACTCTACATCCGGCGCATGTTGTGCATTGGTGCGGTGACATTGCAAGGACAAATAATGGTTAAGAGTCAAGTGCTTGTTGTTAGCAACATGGTGAGTGGTAAATAAAATGAAACAATGATGTGGGTACCATTTTACCTTGCAGGAAACCCTATTGTATGGATATGTATCTGAGTGCATGAAGTGCCATTAATTTTTTTCAAGCATATTTAAATGTGTATATAAGTACGCAGATTTTCATTTGATGTGTTATTAACTCATCTATGAGACCAAGTTTAATATTTCTTATAGAGCAAATTTGTTTGAGGATTCCAAACCAAGAAAATTTCTAGATATATTTTAGGTTTTAGAGGAGTTTCTATCAGGGCCTCAATTTGTGTGCTTTATTTCATGTCTTTAGCACTGTTGATTTCACAATTATTTATTTATTGACATATTTCTTAATTGTAATAACTTAGCTATTGACTTGTTATCTGCTTAATATTGAGACTCTATTTTGAGATATTATTATGAATATATATTTCATATTGGACATGTTTATATTGTCATGGATGATTGATTGAGTTCGTGATATATTTAATTCATGTCATTCAAATTGTTTTTTTTTGTCATATTTGATATATTATTTTCCATTCAAATACTGATGATGTATCATTTAGATGATTGTAAAAATTAGAAAAAGGAAAATGAACCATGTTGGATTTAATGCTCAACAATAATGGGACAAAAGGGTAATAATGAGCTAGTGATCTTCGAGCCATGAAATTCTGAGATTTAATTTGATTGAGTCCTTATTGGCCATTGCATTCACTTATTCCATTTTTTGACGAAGCAAAGTGAATTTTTATTAGCCTTTAACTATGTTCTTGTTTTCTCAATTTGACTTTCATCATGTTTGTTGTAGTAATTAATTTAGGTTGTTCCTTTACTTGACATCGTGTGGAATATTGTAAAATTGGAATTGCTTTATATTGGTTTTGTAGGATCATCAAGATTTTTCATAAAACTTGAAATTTGTTTTTAGTTGGGAACATGTGCATTAGTTTTCATTGAATGCTTCAAGATGGTTTTATTTATCTACACTATTGCATGACATTGACGTGGTGTTTTGACCATTTAGATACATGAATGTTTAACATAATAAGGGGACCATAGGGTCTTCATATGTCTTATTTAATGAAATCTTGGAATTCTCTAAATTTACCTTTGACCGCAATGTAAATTAGGCCATGTTGACCCAAATCCCAACGCTAAGTAGCTTTCAAATTATTATTTTTGTTTAAGAATTTAGTTTTGTGGACATCATAGTTGGTTAAACCCTAGCCAAACTCTACTGATATTTCATGTGAAAGTTGTTAGAGACCTAGTGGGACTTGGTTATGGCTGTTAGTTCTATTTTTCAATTGCATTTTTGGTAAAAAATTATGATGGTTTGTTTAGCCATGTTGCATGTTGTTCATAGCTACAATGTAGGACCATTGTGGGATTTAATAGTAGTTAGTGGAGTTCATGAGGGCTCATCTAGGTACAAGAGGAAAAAATAGTTTGTTGTTTTTCAAAACAAGCCACAATGTCTTTTTGCATTAATGTTGCATTAAACAAGTAAGTGCTTTTATTTTTCTTTAAGTTGGAGTATTTTGTAAAATTTATTTGTGTTATGTTGAAATGGGTATAACCAATTGAAATAATGAACCTTTATAGGTTCATTTTGAATTCTGTAGACTTCATTATGAACCCGCAATGCAATATTTAGTGTATAATCAAATACACTTGAATGTGCATGTTTTGGGTTTTTTTTCTTTGTGGCTTGATGTTTGGTTTTGATACTTGACTGTGTAGTCATTTTCATTTATATATTTCCATGGATTGAGTTTGAATGTATATTAAAGTGGGCATGGTTAAACCATATTCTAATTGGCATCAAATATAGTATTGTCACTATTTTGAAATAATAGGATTCATTTATTAGTTGTTGTTTACTATTTTCACTTGTTTTATAGAATCTCTATATAAAGTGTTTATGGAAAACATATTTGGGTATATAATTTTTTGATGTCTTTTTAGTGCAATTGTGAAATGGCCATAGGTTCTTATTTTATACTATAGATAGAGTTTTAATAAACTTTTGTTTTATTGATTAGTTTTGTATAAGCACAATGTCTGATGGAAGTTTTAAATAAGTTCTTATATCATTGAAATCTTATTAGTCTATATGGGCTATCATGAAAATTTTGAGTTGAACTATTTTGCATATGGTGTATACTTTGATGACTCTTTTTGGGTATCATGCCTCTTTTTAATAACAATATGATTTAGACTATTGATGTTTATTTTTGTTGAAAGATAATGATGGTGAATCAAAGTGTGTGTAAGTATATTTACTATTATTGGTTAATGAATACATGTATTGTATATTCCCATGCATATCTTGTTTGAATTTAATGGACTGAATAATCATTGTTTAGTTTAAGGAAGTCAAATGCAATTATTCATAGGTTGAATGTAGGTACTAACAATAATCATGAGTACTTTCTTTCATGCATTATCTTTAAGTCAATTCTTGTCATTATTTTATGTTCTTGAATTTCAAAGCTCAAAATCTTATTCTTTCGACTCACCCTTATATAAACACTATTGTTGAAATCCATATCCATCTAATGGATGGGATGGTCTAGGGTCATTGATGAAGGGCTAATTAAGTAGCGTAGGTTCACTATTTGCATACTTATTTTTGGAAGATTATTTGAGTGATTAGGCTCATTATTTATTAGTTTTTATATTATGTGGTTATTTAGTATAAAGACATTATATAAATTCAATGTCTAATTGTATGATAGTAGAGACAATTCATTGTATAGTATTATTCATTATGCATGTTAAATTTGTTATTCTAATTTAGAGGCAATAAGATTTTATGTGGTTTAGTTATGAAGTGGCTTTAGAATTATTTTGTATTATTATTATATGGATAGACCTATATGTTGGTTTAACCTTCTTGCATGTATGAATGTTAATGAATGGTTAATCAATAAGGAAAAAATATTTTAATTTTAATCATTAAAGATATTGCCCAAATTTGAATGTTGTATTTTGAAAAGCAAACGTGCTATTCGATTTTCAAACAATATATAGTTCATATGTTTTAATAAGAATATAATGAGTACACTAATGTTGAAATGTGAGGACTACCATTCTCTTATCATTTTTTGATCTGGGCAATAATTCAAGTGACAATTTAGGTGATGGTTCTACCCCAATTGATGATGGAACTTTTGGGAGCCATAACTTTTGTACCATAGTTCTAATTGACTCACCATTTGAATCATTGGAAAGCCAATAATGAGGAAAATATGGTGAGATTGCATTGAGATTTGATCGATGGATTTTGAGCCCTAAAAACCAAATGGAAGTGCCCCAAATTTCAATTTTAGTAGTGCAGTCTATAAATAAAAAAATTCTAAAAATAGTAATTCCTCAAATTCTGTATTGTTGTAAATCATGGAAGTCGAACCACTTAATCTCCTTTGAGATTGGTGACCTTCCACATTCTCATCCTACCTTCAAAACATGTATAAATGAAGATGTAACCTGAAATGGAAATGAGACATCTCTTCTTAGAGATAGGCATATGTTTGGGTCTGTAAATTTAATGAATAGGACATCTCTTTTCGGAGATAAAATTATTGTTATTATGTTATTTTTATTTATTGAATTATGTTTCAACCAAATATTATGAGTTTTGGATCAGTGCTATTGCAGTGTTTTGTCTTTAGAGTGTATGATCTTGAGGATGATGTTAGATTACAGGAAGCTTGGGTGAAAAATAGAACCAACAAACTATCTACTTATTCACTCCAAATGATTTCAAATGGTGGACAACATCGAGACATCTAATCCTTTTAAGGAAATGGTGAATGAAGACCTATAGCAACAACAATCACAAATGCTACAATAATTCACTCAAATTCTCCAACAAATTTTGATGAGAAATATTGGCTCTTCATCTGCAACCCCACATCCTTTCAATGCCTCAACATCCCTCAAAGTTCAGGTGAATTTTGATATCCCTAAATTTGAAGGTAAAATCAATGCTGATGCAGTAGAAAATTGGTTGGATCAATTGTTATCTTATTTTTCTGTAAATAAATTTACCGATAAAGAGAAGATTACTTTTTCTCTTTTGAAAGCATCATTGCCTATCAAAAATTGGTGGGAAGTGTATAAAAAGAGACTCAGTATGGATGATATTGGCTTTGAGGTAGAACCTACCTGGGATGATTACATAGAAGCTGTAAAGGAAGAATACTATCCCATTGGAGCATATGATGATCTACATATAGAGTGGCAAGAACTTTGCCAAGGTAACAAATAATTTATTTAAGATTACACTAATATTTTTCATTCTCTATCTACAAGATTAGGCATCCAAGAAAGTGAGAAACACAAGGTTCTCAAATATCATGGTAGACTACAATGGTACATATGGGGAGAAATGAAACTCTTTAATTTGGAAACCCTCAGTGAGGTGTACAAGTTTGTAGTGAAGATTGAGCATAAGCAAGGAAGAATGAACACGAAGAGTTAGCCTTCAAAATGGAAAAGTGACAAAGAATGTCAAACATGAGGCAAAAATTGTAAGCAAAAGGAAGGAAACACTAGGAAGTGGTGTGATTATCATAAATCTAGAACTCACTCCAAAGAAGAATGTTGATCCATCAAGTCCCTTCTCTTTTAGTCACAATCCTTAACATCTACTACTCTACCTCATACATATCCTATAATTGAAGAGGATGAAGAAGAGATTGTAGATGTTGATCTCGATGCCATCGTAACTTCATCAGAGACACATGAGGACAGGCTAGATGATAAAGAAAGGTTGTTTCATTCTAAGTTATGCATGAAAGGTAAGCCTTTGTATTTCATTCTTGATAGTGGGAGTTAAAATAATTTAATCTTTTCTAATGTTATAAAAATCTTAAATTTGTCCATCAAGCCTCACCCGAAGCCATACATTATTATATGGTTGAGTCTAGAGAGAAACCTCCATGTCACCACCAATGTCTTCTCTCTTATGCAATAAAACCCTTCCAAGATGAGGTCTTATGTGATGTGTTCAATCTAGATGTTTGTGATGTATACTTTGGTCAACCATTTGTGTATGATCGACATGACATCTATGAATAAAGAACTTAAAGGATCACTCTCACTCTTGGAACATGGTGCTATAGGGTACTAGAGGTACCACCTTCTACATCTCTCTCCTTGATTAGTGCCAAGAAATTTGTTCTCATGGTGGTCAAGCCACACGAATCCAAAAGGGATGATGTTGTAGCTTTGAATACACAAACAACATAACAACATAAGTCAATAGATAATAAGATAAAGAACTTCATGGCCTTCCATCCATAGATTAATGGTTAGATAGAAATGGTGAACAATCAGGGCCTACACAACTTCATAAAGCATAGTCCATTCTAAGTATGAATCAGGAATCAAATTAAGACATAACTACCACACCTAATGACGAATATTGATGCAATGGGGACCATTACTTATTAAGGAGGGAAGAATGATCTGGGCAATAATTTAGGTGATAAACTAGGTTATGGTTCTACTCTAATTGATGATAGAACTTCTGGGAGCCATAACTTTTTCACCGTAGCTCCAATTGACTCATCGTTTGAACCGTTAGAAATCTAAGAATGAGGAGAAAATGGTGAGATGTAATCAAGATTTTATTGATGGATTTTGACTCCTAAAAACCCAATGAAAGTGCCCAAATTTTTAATTTTAGTAGTGTAGTCTCAAAATAATACGTTTCTAAAAATAGTAATTCCTCAAATTCTATATTGTTGTAAATCATGGAAGTTAAACCACTTAATCTCCCTCTAGATTGGTGACCTTACACATCCTCCTCCTACCTTCAAAACATGTATAAATGAATATGTAACCCAAAATGTAAATTAGACATCTCTTCTCAAAGATAGGCTTATGTTTGGGTCTGCAAATTTAATGAATAAGACATCTCTTCTCAGAGATAGCATTATTGTTATTGTTATTGTATTGTTCTTGTTTCTTGAATTATCTTTCAACCAAATCTTTTTAGTTTTGGATCATTTTCATTATTTAATGAAAGACTAATACGTAGACAAGACACTCTTCAATTCATTATTATAATTTAGATAAATGTGTTTCACAAAGGTAACTTATTGAAATTATAAGTATGATGTTCTCATCTTTTTGGGATTTGTCTTCATAACATCAAAGAATAAAGTTTTGTTTTATTTAATTTTATAGTTTCTTACTTATGTAAGATTATTCTAAATCATAGATTTATACAACAAAGTGTGAATGACATATTAAACTTCAATTTTATTGTGATCAATGATCAAAAATTATAACTCTCTTTTTGAGCCGAGTATGTGAGTTAAACTATTTTAGATTAACTTGAAGAGTGTTTTGATATTTATATTTATAATTATTAATCAGGGTAAAGATGAAATCTTAATATGAGTACTATCTATAATAAGTTCATTAATACTCATATTAATGCTATTTGGTTTTATTAACCAATATTATGGTAATAAAATATTTATCAATATTCATAACAATTTTTAAATATATGTTTGATGTGGGATGATATGCCTTAAATTTTTATAATAAATTTACATTCAATCATGTTAATCACCAATGGTGAAGAAATAAATTTATAATTTGATCTAGTAAACAAAAAAAGTCCTATAATCTTACCTTTCATTAAATAAAAGGACAAGTTCATTGCATAAGATGTAATAAGATGAGTTATGTGTGAAGTTAAGATTATTTGTCCTTTTATTTATTTAATGAAGTTAATACTATGGTAATTTAATATTCATCAATATTCTAGACTTAATCATGGTTTTTGAAACTATCTAAGTCATCAATATTCATTAAATAAAAGAATAAGTTCATTGCTTAGGTCTAGCATATTCACGAAATTATCTAAGTCATCAATATTCTAGACCTAAGCATGGTTCTTGAAACATCAAAATCATGTTTACATATTAAACACGTGTTTTATGTTTATTCATTCTTTATCCTAATATGAATAGACCATATCACTAGCATATTATACATATAGTAAGTTATTACTATATGATAATGTGCGATGGACAAATAGTTTCACTTAAGTATAATGATGTGGTTCTAATTATTATGTGTAGTACAAATTAGAGGTGATTATAATTTACGTAATATCCATGTGTGTGGTAATGTTCATTAATAATAAGAATAAATAATGTACTTTTAATTAATTTAAATATTTTGATAAATTGCTTTAATATTATCATTTTAAATCCTTGGGATTAATGATCCTAACTCAAGTCATGATGACATAAATAGGTAGTCCTATTATTTGAATTTTATTTCATGTGACATGTATCTATGAATGAATGTCAAACGGTTTGCATTGTATTCCTTTTGGAAATAAATTTGAAACTCAAGTATTATTGCTTACATAATTGTAGATCATTGAATACAAAATCTTAGTATGATGATTATTTTGTTGTGAAATGAATTCATCTACCCTTGCTTATTGTGAATCTTCTTAAGGTTTGGCATGTACCCTTGGTTAGATTTTAGCATACTTGCATGGTCATAGTGTAGAATGTTTTATGTCACGTCCATGACTTTAGTCAAGGATAAAAGTTGGTATTGGTCCTTTAATGCCAATACTTTAGTAATCAGATTTCAATGTATGAATGTACACTTAGTACACTATTACACTCTAATATACTTAATGATTGGTTAAAATAACTTACTAATAATATTGATAAAAAATTTTAACCGTGGTCAAATACATGTGTTTGGTAGAACACAGTTATGGACTTGATCACTTTTTTTGTGAATCAGGTTCTCTATTTAGGGTTGAAAACAATGTTGATGTAATTAGAAGTTCATTTTTTTTTAATTAGGTTGTTACATTTTGTTATTAGAGTTATTTTATGTCCTCAGGGGAAATTTGGGATATAATTTTACTACTTTTACCTACCTAAGTTTTTTTATGTTTCACCTCAAGATGATGAGAACTAGATCGGGTAGGTTAGATTATGACAATAACTTGGTAGTTGAAAATCCTATTACAATTTGAGGTAGAGGAAGAAATATGGGAAGAGGTAGAAGTCATGGAGCCCAAAACCTTAACCTAGATAAAGAAGAATCTCCTTGTAATAATTATGGTAGAAATGTAGGGGAACCCAATTTAAATGTTACTTGTTAAAATCCTACTTCTAGTCAAGAATATGTCAATCGAATATTATCTTCTTTTAATGCCTTGAAAAGTAAGTTGGAATCTTAGAAACATAGGTTGAATAATCTTTAGGGTGTTCCACAATAATAATATCTTCAACTAAGTGAAGGTAAAGTGGAAGAAAAAATAATCCAAGAAATGTTATTAATTGTAATTGATCCCATCATTAAGAAAATTAAAAAACTTCCACCCCCTATATTTTTTGGTGAAGAATCATGTGATGCAGTTGATGCATGGTTGGTTAACCTTTAAAAAAAAATTAATATGCATAACATTCACTCAAGTGTGAAGGCATGGGTAACTTCTTATTAACTAGTTGGAAGTGCAACTCTTTAGTGGAACCATCTTTGTGATTTATAAGGATATCAACCTTTGACAACTACCTATCCTTTTTTTGAAAGGTAGTTTTGAAAAAGGTATTTTAGTGCCAATTTCATAGAGAAAAAGATAACATATTTTTAGTTGTTAAAGCAAAAAAAAATGTTTGTAATAGAATATGATAATAAATTCTTAAATTTATTTCATCATGTGAACTATATGCATGATATAATGAAACCAAGTTAATAAATTAATATTGATGCATAATGTAAATATAACCAACCTAAATTTTTTTACTATTGTCATTGAAGCAGTTTATATGGTAGAAGAGAAATAAAGGTCTCAGTAGAGAGTGAGAGAGGTTTTTAAACTTAATAGATATCAACTTAAAGTTCAAAATCTTTCTCCTTGCCCTAAGAATTTTAAGAGATTCAATCAAAACCATAGAATTGCCTAGAGTAATAGTGTTTTTAGTAAGTTTCAAGGCCAAAATAAAAATTATAAGTTTTAGAATTCTTCTTAAACATGGTCATTCAATAAAAAATAGAGTCAAAGAAATCAAAATTTACCTTCCACAAGGGTAAACATTGTGCCCATTTCAACTCATCGGACTATAATATGCTAGGAATGTGGTGATAACCAAAAAAAAGAATATCCTAATTAAAATTTGGGAAAATAAGTTAATCATATGGTGCATGCAACTGTGGATACCAAGAATGTTGAATTTCAAGCCACCCCTATTGAAATCAGAGGTCATCTAGCTAGTTTTTTAGTTTCAATTCTGATTGATTTAAGTGGAATTGATATTTTAGTCATCCATAACATTACTTTAAAATGTAAATAAAATCATGTTAGTTTAATAGATGGATGGGAGATTGAGTTCCGTAGTTTTTCATATTTTTCTTGAAAAGTTACTTGAATTATTCCTAGGCATGAATTTGATTTTTCCATTGATGTAATGTTTGGGGATGCCCTTACATCTAAAGCTTCATATCATATGAATGTGGCTAATTTTTAATAAATTATGGTTTAAATTTAATAACTATTATAAAATGATAGCATTGGACCAAGTGTATCTCATTACGGTGTTCCTTTTGTGTTCTTGAAAAAGAAATATGGTATTCTTAGACTATGTCTTGACTATTGCTTGCTTAATAAGGTTACTATTAAAAACCATTATCCCTTATGAATGAGAGATGTTTTTTTTACTATATAAATGTTGAAATAGTATTTTCTAATACTAATCTTAAATCAGGTTACCATCATTTTAGAATTAAGGAAGAAGACATACACAAAATAACTTTTCAACTTGGTATGGACATTACGAGTTCATGATAATTCCCTTTCGATTGACAAATACACTTGCTAATTTTATGAATTTTATTAATTGTGTATTTAAATATTATTTGGTCAAGTTTCTTCTTGGTTTATTTGATGATATATTGATATATTCTAAGAATGCTTCTGAACATGAGTAATATTTACATTCAATGTTACAAAGACTAAGGCAAACATAAGATTATGTGAAGTTTTATAAATGTGCATTTTTCAAAATTGAATTACTTTAATTGGGATATGCTATTTATAAGGATGGAATTGATGTGGATCTAGAAAAAATAAAATCTATTCAAGAATGGCATACCATTACAAATTTATATGAAGCGCGTAGCTTTATCGTCTTGGCTAGTTAATATAGAAGGTTTATGGAAAAAAATTCCAAGTTGGCTAGCCCCATTACTTATTTGTAATGCAAATATAAAAAATATTGTTTGGAGTTTGGAATGTGAATAAGTTTTTAAGAGGCTTAAAGAGTTGTTAACAACATCATCTATACTTACTATTCCAGATCCTAATTGTAATTTTGAAATCTAGTTTGATGCCACTAATGAGGTATTTGGTGGTATTATTATGCATGATGTCAATGTTGTGGCTTATGATTCACATGAGCTCAAGGAACATGAAAATAATTATACCACACATGATTTAGAGCTTACTCTTAATGTGCATATTTTATAATAATGGCAACATTTTTTGCTAGGTAAACCTTTTAAAGTTAAATTTGATTATTGCATCCTAGAACAATTTTCACCCAAGATGATATAAATTTTCACCAATGTAGATGGATGAATTTTTGAAAAATAATTATATAAACTTTGAATATGTTAAAGGTAAGGATAATCACATTGTTGATACTCTTAGTTGATACACATATCTTACTGTGTTATCTATTTACAATGTGATTTTAAAACTACTATTTTAGAAAAATAGCTTACTAAAGAACTTTGTTGTGAAGTAAGTATAGGTTTGGCTGACGAGCTTGTAGCAAAGATTTTTTTTATTATTCTCTTGAAAATGATGGTGTATTAATTCATAAAAATTGATTATTCATTCCCAAGTTACGTGACTTGTAGAATATTTTGTTGAAATAAGTGCATACAACATATCATTTTATTCATTTAGGTGTCACAAAGATGACATATGTGCTAAAAATATATTATTATTGGCTGGGTTTAAAACATGATATTGTTGATTTTATGGCAAAATGTTTAGAATGTTAATGGGTAAAAGTTGAACATTTCCATATAGGAGGTTTGATTTATCCTCATAAAATTAAATAATGTAAGTGGACTATTATTTCACTTGATTTTATTATTGGTTTACCAAATTCATGTAATAAGCGTGACATTATTTTTGTTTTGATTGATAAATTTAAAAAATTTGGTCATTTTATTACTAGAAATATGACTTATGATGCTTTTGTGTTTACCAAACACTTTGTGAATGAGTTAGTTTTATTTTATGGCATGCCATAAATTATTAAATCTGATAGAGATCAGTAATTTAATTTAAGATTTTCGAAAACCTTGGTTGTAACATTTGGAATATGTTTAACGTTTAGCTTTTTATACCACTTGAAAATAGATGATCAAATGAAGAGGCTTAATCAAATGGTTGAAGACATGATACGGGTGTATTTTATGGATCAACAAAATAAATGGAAAGATTTCCTACATTTATTTGAAATTGATTATAATTATTATCACTATCTGATTAAAATGGTTCTATTTGAAACCCTATATTGGTGTAAATGTAGATATCCTCTTAGCTAGGACAAACTAAAAGGTAGATATATTTTTGGCCCTGATATTATGCAAGAATATGATGTCTAAATGGATTTGATTCACCAAATTAGAAGGCTAATTCAGATAGACAAAAGAGTTATACATATTTAAAAAAGACACCTCATGAATGTAATGATGGTGAAAAAGTATTTCTATGTCTTAGACCAAAAAAAAAAATTATTAAATTTGGAAGAACTTCTAAATTGGCTCCTAGATTTATTAGACCCATTGACATTCAAAAAAAGTTCATTATTATTACCTACTGATTAGATCTTCCTCCATCTCAATCTAAGATTAATTATAGTTTTTGTTTTAATTTGTTAAATAATTATGTATATTATCCTTATTATATTTTTAGATTAGAAATATATTCAATTTTTAGAAGAGAAATCTATGAAGTTGGAAGCAGTGAAGATCCTAAACCATTGCAACATTAGACTAATAAATTGAAAATTTTATCAATTTTTTATCCAATGAGATTTATTATGCATGCATAATGATACTTGGGAAGATGAACATATTTTTAGGGAGTATTATCCTTGCCTATTTTAGTTGTTGGGATGGATTATTTTAAAGTGGATGAGGATTTAATTACCTCAATTTGTGTGCTCTATTTAATGACTTTAGCACTATTGATATCATAATTATTTATTGATAGGCATATTATTTAGTTGTGATAGTAGCTATTTAACTAATATTTGGTTGATATCGAGAGTCTATTTTGAGATATTATTATGATATGATTCATACTAGACATGTTTATATTTTCATAGATGATTGATTCAGTTTTTCATTATGTATTTAATTGATGTTATTAAAAAAAAATCTATTGTCATATTTGATATATTGTTTTATGTTAAGATACTACTAATATATCAATCAAATGATTACATGAACACAAAAATGATCTAGGTTGGATTTGGTACTCAATATCAGAAGGAATAAAAGATTAATAATGAGCTAGTGATCTTTGAGCCATAAGATTCTAATTTTTTTTTTGATTAAGTCCTTGGCTATTTTGTTTTCATAATTAGTTATTTGAAGAGGCAAATTTATTTTATTAGTTTTTTACTACATTCTTATTTAATTCTTTTGTCATGGTTGTAGTAGTAATCAATTTATTTTATTATTTTGCTTGACATCATGTGGAACACTATAAACTTGGTATCACTTTTTTTTTTTTTTGGGATCATCAAGAGTTTATGTAAATCTTGAAATTTATTCTAATCTAGAAACATGTGCATTAGTTTCCATTTTATGCTTTGAAGTATTGTTTCTTATCTTGACTGTTACATGGATTTGACATGGTGTTTTAAACATTTGGTGACTTGATTGTTTAACTTAAGTAGGGGATGATGGATTGTTCAATAGCTTTATTTTGATTAATTATTGGTATTTTTTAACTTTAGTTTTGACCTTGAATTAGGTCATGATGACCCAAATCCTAAAGTTAACTAGTCGAGTATTTTATTTGGGCATTTCATATTGTGATGAACTTAATCAGCCAAACCCTAACTGAACATTACTAAAATTTATAGTTAAGGCCATTATCGGCCTAGTGGACTTATTTTAAAATGTTAATTATATTTTTTAGTTGCATTTTTGGCAGAAATGATGATGGTTTATTTATGTAAATGATCAGTTATTATGAATATAATGTAGGACCATTGTGGTTTTTAATATAAGTCAGTGGACTTCATGGGGCGGAAAATGGGTGCAAGAGGAAAAAAGAGTTAGTTATTATTTGAAATAAGACACAATAAATTTTTACACTGAGGTTGCGTTTAACAAGTTAGTGGTTTCATTTTTATTTAAGTTAGATTATGATGCAAAACCTATTTTTTGATATGTTGAAAATGGTATAACAAGATGAAATAATGAACCATAGTATCTCCATTTTGAACTATAAAAACTTCACTATAAACTCATAATGTAATATTCTATGTATAATTGAATACACTTGAATGCAACTTTTTTGGGTTTTGTTTTCTTTCTGGCTGGATGTCTAGTTTTGGTACATAGTTGTGTACTTATTTTCATTTATGTACTATCATGGAGTATGTTTGAATGGATATTAAACTTAGATTGGTTGTAGTGTAGGCTTATTGGCATTAAATATGTTATTATCATTATTTTGATTGAATAAGATTCGGTTATTGGTTACCACTTACTAATTTGACTTATTTTGTAGAATAGCTATAATAAGTGGTTATGTGAATTTTTTTGGACTATATTTGTTGATTGTATTTTTAATGTAGTTTTGAAACAATTTTAGGTGATTATCTTATCTTATAAATAGGGTTTTAGTAAACTTTTGTCTATCTTGATTGATTTTGCATAAGTATAAGGTCTCATGTAAGTTATAACTAAGTTTGTATGTTATTGAAATATTATTTATAGTCTATTAGGGATATCATGCAAATTTTGAGTTGAATTATTTTTCATTTGGTGTGTACTTTGAGGAATCTTTCTATTAAGTGTGGATCCTTTTGGGGCTATCGCATGACCATGATGGTAAGTTTTAGGGGCTTAGAGAGCTCCAAGGATGTAGGGAGCAAATTTTTCATTTACTCCTCATGTGTGTGAATAGCATTAAATTCATATTTAATAATTTTCATGTTGACTTCCATGTTTATTGGAAGTGATATTGAATTCCTTGTTTTAGGGAATCAATTGTTAAATATTTAATTTCCATAAGAGGAGAAACATATTAAATGATCTATTTAATAATTTATATGATGTATTATATGAGAAAATTATTAAATGTTCTATTTAATAATTTCTATGTTATATTATGGAAGTGGGGTGGACGTTCTCATTTCTAGGAGTTGGTTACTATCTCTTTGCATTGGAAATTATGCCATTTGGAGAAGAATGGCATGTTCCTTCTTGGTGGGGCTTGTAGATAAGAATGGATAGGTAGCAACGGCATGTTTTCTAGGTGGATAATTTAGCCCTAGATAAAAATGGAATTTTTCTACTTGGGGGATAGATTTCTTCATCATTTGTTATTTATACAGGGTGTGGTGTGACCTTTTAGAGGTTATTGATAATTTTTATTCGTAGATGTGGATTTTGAGAGATAGAGTTAAAGTATAGGTGTTTTTAAAAGTGTAGGTGTTCATTTATAGGGTGTGGTATAGTATCTTGTGAGATATAGTAAAGGGCAGGTGTAGGTGAAAGTGCATCTCTTTGTGTAACATTTACTATAAGAGATTTTTCTATCTTTGTAAGGGTTTGTTGTAATATTGTTTTAGATTACTATTTTATTTTAGGAATTTCTTGGTGGATATAGCCCACATTGGGTGTACCATAGTATATCTATGTTATGTGTGTTTTATCTTATTATTTCCATTTAAGCTTTCATAATAACTATGGTTTAAAGAATGATTTCATTATGCATGATTATGCATGGTTTATATATGATTTATGGTCATATTAAATCTATTTTATTTTTTTTTAATTCCTAACAATTGGTTCAAAGCTTTGGTGGTGTTTAGTGATGTGGTGAATCATAGGAAGGGTTATTACATTGAGTGAGAGCTGTGGGAGAAGAGATCAGATTCATAGTGGAGAAGTTTGATGGTAAGAATTTTGGTTTGTGGAAAATGTATATGGAAGATTACTTGTATCAGAAGGAGCTTCATCTCCTCTTGAAGGGGAAAGTAGAATTACCTGTAAGTATGAATGATGTAGATTGGTCACTAGTTTATATGAAGGAATTGGGAGCCATACAGTTATCTTATATCTTCTGTTGCATTTAACATTTTTTATCAAAAAAATACAAAGAATCTAATGGATAAAATTAGGAAGTTATATGAGAAACCCTAAGCCTCAAATAAAAGTTTTCTTATGAAAATATTGTTTAACATGAAAATGTCTGATAATAGTTCAATTGATATTCATTTAAATGATTGTAATACACTTTTAAGTATGCTCACTTATGTTTGAATTAAGTTTGATGATGAAGTTAGAGATTTTTTGATTTTGTGTTCTATGCCTGATAATTATGATAGTTTGGTTATGGTTGTGAGTAATGCAGTCCCTACTAAGGGAAACTTGAATTTTGAGGATGTTGTAGGTGTGATTCTTAGTAAGAAAATGGAAGGAAAAGAATAGGTGAATCATCTTCAAGTAATGCATCATTTTTAATAGTAGAGGGAGGCAAAAGGATAAGAACAAAATCAATCATGAAAAGTTAAAGGGTAGATCTAAATCCATATCTAGATCCAAGATGATATGTTGGCTTTGTGGGAAGAGTAGACACTCAAAGAAGGATTGTTGGTCACTTCAGGATAATAATGCCAACAAGGTGGAAACAAATGAGGTAAATGTGACATCAAGTAAATCATGTTAGGATGCCTTAATTATTTCTATGGATAATTTTTTTGAGTCTTGGGTAATAGATTCAGGGGCTTCTTTTCACGCCACCCCAAATAGGCATTATTTTACTGATAATGTTCAATAAAGTCTAAGACATGTTTATCTTAGTGATGATGACCCATGTGAGATAGTAAGAAAAGGTTATGTTCAAGTTAAGATGTAGAATGGGAACATATGGCTACTTAAGGATGTTAGACACATGCCTATGTTGAGATGAAATTTGGTTTCAATGGGGCAATAAGGTAGTGAGAGATATTCAGTAATGTTTACTACAGATTCTTAAAAGGTTACCAAAGGTACTTTTTATTTTCAAGAGGTAATAAAGTTAGTAATTTATATTTTACTATTAGTGTTGATTATTGTTATTTATTTGTTTCATATAAAAATATAACTATGTGACACTACAAGGTCAATCATATGAGCCATAAGGGCATGGAAATCTTAAAAGACAAGTTTCCTATATTAAAAGACATAGATCTAGACTTCTATAAGAATTATGTGTATGAGAAATAGAATTGAGTTAAGTTCCTAAAATTTGGGCCTATGAATAAAGATCACAAGTTAGAGTTGGTACATTCATATGTATGGGGACCAATTGAGGTATCCTCTATTGGTAGATCCAATTATTATGTCACTTTTATTGATGATAAAACTTGGAAAGTTTGGGTTTATTATATAAAAAATAAATATGATGTATTTGACGCTTTTAAGAAGTGGAAAGCCTTGGTTGAGAATGAAATATGTCTCATGTTGAAATGTCTTAGATTAGATAATAAAGGTGAGTGTTGTAGTAATGCTTTCTTTGATTATTTTTCTAATAATGGAATCCATAAGTAAAGGATGGTTCTAATAACTCCATAGTATAATGTGGTATTTGAAAAGATGAATAGAACAATAATAGAATGTGCTAGGAGCATGAGGTTACATGTAGGGTTTCCTTTACAGTTTTGGGTAGAAGAAATTAGTACGATAGTATATTTGATTAACAGAGGACCTTCTATGCCTTTGGATAGAGGCAATCTTGAACAAGCTTTATCTGGTAATAATATTGATTATGCTTTTCTTATAGTCTTTAGATGTGAGGCTTTTACTCTCATTAAGAGAGAGGATAAGACCAAGTTAGAAGAAAAATTAGAGAAATGCACATTTGTTGGTTATGGTGAGGATGAATTTGGTTTTTGTTTATGAAGCATTAAAGTTAAGAAAATATTTTGATTTAGAGATGTAGTATTTAATAAAAAAGTCATGTATAAGAATTAGTCGTAGGAACAGGAACAAGAATAGAAAGAGTAAATAATATTGGTTGATATTGCAAATGGCAAAGTATCCAATGATTCTGTTTAGGAACCTTATACACAAGGACCCCAAACTCCAATGGTAAGAAGGTCTTCTAGGGTAATAAGAGCACCTGAATGTTTTTATCCTTCTTTGAATTATTTGTTACTCACTAACAATGGAGAACCAGAGTGTTATGAGGAAGCATGCAGGTAGGTGCCAAGATGAAATGGGAAAAAGCCATGGATGAGGAGCATAGATCTCTCATGGAGAACCAAATGTGGGATTTGGTAAGGCTACTCAAGGGCAAGAGTGCATTGCCAAACAAGTGGATATTTAGAATAAAATAAGAGGATGAAGGGAGAAAAAGGTATAAGTCCAGCATGGTGGTCAAGGGGTTTACACTAAAATTAAGTATTAATTTTGATAAGACTTTTACATAAATTGTAAAAATGACTTCTATTAGGAATGTTATTGGTTTAATTATAGTTGAGGATTTGCACTTAGAATAGTTAGATGTGAAAATTCCTTTTCTTCATGGTGATTTAGATGAAGATTTATATATGAAGCAACCATAGGGATATAATTTCAAATGGAAGGATAACTATGTGTGCAGACTAAAAAAGAGCTTGTATGCCTAAAACAAGCTCCATGGTAATGGTATAAAAATTTTGATTATTTTACATTGGAACAAGGCTATCAAAGTTGTAATTCTCACCATTGCATGTACATCAAACATTTTGATGATGGTTCATTTTTTATTTTATGCTTGTATGTGGATGAAATGTTAGTTTTAGGAAAGAACAAATGGAATATTCATATGATCAACAAACAACTTAGTGGCTCCTTTTCTAGGAAGGATTTGGGTGCTAAAAACCAAATCTTTGGTATGAGGATTTCTCATGATAGGAAGGAAAGGAATTTGTTCTTATCCCAATCAAAGTATGTGAAGGAAGTATTGTAAAGGTTTAGCATGTTGGATGCCAAATCTATTGGTACTCCTTTGGTAGGCTACTTTCGATTATCAAAGGAGTAGTGTCCCAAGATAGAAGCTAAAAAAGCTTAAGATGTCCAATGTACCTTACTCATTGGCAGTTGGCAACTTGATGTATGTCATGGTTTGTATTAGGCTAGATGTTTCCTAAGCAATGAGAGTAATTAGTAGGAACATGAGTGATCCAAGTTATGAGCATTGGAAACCAGTGAAATAGATTCTTTGGTATTTTAGAGGAATCATTGATGTTGCATTATGTTATAGTAGATTAAATACCACTTTGCATGGTTATGTGGATTTAGATATGGTATGGGATATTGATATCAAGAGGAGTATGATAGGATATATATTTACTATTGGAGATATAGTGGTTAGTTGGATTTCCAAGATAATAAAGGTTGTGGATTTGTCAACTATAGAGGTAGAGTATGTTGCTACTACAAAGGCTAACAAGGAGATGATTTGATTATAAAAGTTTTTTCAAGACTTGGGAATTGAGAAGGAAGCTGGGAGATGAAACAGTGATAGTCAAAGTGTTATTCATTTGGAAAAGAACTCCACCTTCCACTTGAGGATGAAACACATTTAGTTACATTATCACTTCATCTGGACAACTTTAGAGGAGAACTTGGTGAAGTTGGAGAAGATTCATACTAGCCAAAATCCTAGGGATATGATTACCAAGGTGGTCACATGGAGAAATTGAGACTATGTTCAGATTTGGTTGGTCTTAGTGATCATGGAGTAGTGATATATTTTGTTTAGGAGAAACAATCTCTAAGTGGGATATTGTTGGGTGTGGAGCCCTTTGGGCCTATCACAAGACCATGATGGTACATTTTGGGGGATTATAGAGCTCCAAGGATGTGGAGAGTGCATTTTTAATTTACTCCTCATGTGTGTGAATATTATTAAATGCATATTTAATAATTTTCATGTTGACTTCTATGTTTATTGGAAGTAGGATTGATTTCCTTGTTTTAGGGAATCAATTACTAAATATTTAATTTCCATAGGACGATAAAATTATTAAACTATTTATATGATGTATTATAGGATAAAATTATTAAATGTTCTATTTAATAATTTCTAAGGTGTATTATGCAAGAGCGCTGGAATTTTTCATTTTTAGGAGTTGGTTATTATCTCTTTACATTGGAAATTATGCCATTTGGAGAAGAATGGTGTGTTCCTTCTTGGTGTGGATTGTATATAAGCATGGATAGGTGGTAATGACATGTTTCCTAGGTGGATAAGGCATCCTTGGATAAAGATGGTGAATTTTAACTTGGAAAATGGATTTTTTTATCATTTCTTATATATGCAAGGTGTGGTGTGACCTTTTGGAGGTTGTTGATGATTTTTATTTGAATGTGTGGATTTTTAGAGAAAAATTTGAAGTATAGGTGTTTTGAAAAGTGCATGTGTTCATTTATAGGGTGTGGTATAGTAGCTTATGAAATACAGTAAAGTGTAGGTGTAGGTGAAAGTGTAAGTTCTTGTGCAACATTTTCTATAGGAGATTTTTCTATCTCTATGAGATTCTATTTTAATCTTGTTTTATATTACTATTTTATTTAAGGATTTCCTTGGTGGATGTAGCCCACATTGGGTGAACCATGGTATATTTTTGTTATGTGTGTTTTATCTTGCTCTCTCCATTTAAACTTTCATAATAACTATGGTTTGAGGAATGTTTCTATGATGCATTCTTAATCATAATTTATATTTGGTTTATGGTCATATTAAATCTAGGTTAAATTTTTTTTAATTCCTAAAAATTTCTAGGTGTGATGTCATTTTTTTATTATCAGTATGATTTGGATTATTGATATTTATTCTTGTTGAAGGCTAATGATGGAGACTAAGTGTTTGTGAATATATTTAGTACTATTGGTTAATGAATTCTTGTATGGTATATTCACATGATTATTTTTTTCGAAGTCAATAGATTCAAAAATCATTGTTTAATCTTATGAAGTCAAATGAAATAATTAACAAGTTGAACGGAGGTACTAATATTAATCATGGGCACATTATTATATATATTATATTTAAGTAAAATATTGTCATTATTTTTCATTCTTGAATTTCAAAGCTTAGGATATTTGTCTTTTGATTTACCCTTCTATATAACTCCACATACAACTATTAGATGTGGTGGTCTAGGGCCATCGATGGGGGGCTCATTGGGCAAGACAGGTGGGTTATTTGTAGACTTCTCTTTGAAATATGATTGAAGTCATTAGACTTTCCATGTATCAGTTTTTATATTATGTGGTTATTTAGTGTAAATACATTATATAAATTCAATGTCTCATTGTATGAGAGAAGATACAATTTATTGTAAAGTCTAGTTTATAAGGTGTGTTAAATTTTTTATTCCAATTCAGAGATAATAAGTTTGTATGTGGTTTAGTTATTAAATGGATGTAACATTATTTTATGTTATTATTATATGAATATACCTATATGTTGATTTAACATTATTGAAAATACAAATGTTAATGAATGGTTACTCATCAGGGATGTGATCTTTTGATTTTGATCGTTAAGGTTATTATTCATATTTGCATGGTGTATATCTAAAAGTGAACCTATTGCTTGATTTGTAGGTAATAGATAGTTCTTATATTTTAATAAGAATATAATGAATACTCTAATGTTTAAGTATGGCAAGTATAATTTTCTTGTCATTTTCATCAATGAATGAAAGACTCAAATGTTGATAAGTCATTATTTGGTTGATTATTATATTTTAGAGAATTGTAATTCAAAAAGCTAACTTATAGTAACTATAAGTATGATATTCTCATCCTTTTGGGATTTTTATTCATAACATAATCTAGAATGAAGTTTTGTTTTATATAATTCTATATTTTATTACCTATGCAAGATGATTCTAAGTCATAGATTTAGACAACCAAATGTGAATGACATATTGGACTTAAATTTTGTTGTGTTCAATAAAAAGGTGTTATAAACGTCTTTTTGAACTGAATATGTGAGTTCAATAGTTGTAGATTCATTCAAAGATTGTTTAGAAATTTGGATTTATAATTGTTAATCAGGTGGAAGACTAAATCTTAGAGTGAGTATGAGATTTAATAAGTTCATTAATACTGATATTAATGTTAATTGGTCTTATGAACCAATATCATGGTAGTTGAATACTTATCAATATTCATAACAATTCTTGAAATAATGTTTGAAGTGAGATGATATCCCTTAAATTCTTGTATGAATTTTACATTAGTTTATGTTAATAAGTCACATAGGTAATATAGAAAATAAAAATAGTTTTATGATCTTCCCTTTCATTAAATGAAAGGATAAGTTCATTGCATAAGATGTAGTAAGAGAAATTATGTATGAAGTGACATAGTTGAAGCATTGAATGGCTTCATGAAATTATCTAAGTCATCAATATGATAATCCTAAGAATGGTTTTTAAACATCAAAATCATGTTAAAATATTAAATACTTGTTTGATGATTGTTCATTATTTATCCTAATACGTATATACCATATTACTAGCATATTGTACATAGAGTAAGTTATTACTACATGGTAATGCAAGATGGTCAAATGTATTAACTTAATTAAAATGATGTGGGCCTAATTATTATGTGTAGTATAAATTGGAGGTCATTTTGATTGACATAATATTGACATGTGTGGTAAATTTTTATCAATATAAGAATCAATAATGTACTTTTAATTAATTTATATCATTTTGACAAATTAATTTAATTTTGTCATTTTAAAGCCATGAGAGTGATGATCCTAGCTCAAGTCATGATGACATAAACACGTATCCATATTATTCACATTTTACTTCATGTGACATGTATTTATGGAATAATGTCAATCAATTTGCATTGTATTGTTTTTATAGATAAATTTTAAACTCGAGTCTCATTGCTTACATAATTTTGTAGATCATTGAATGTAGAATCTTAGTATGATGATTATTATCTAGTGAATTGAATTATTTCTACCTTATCTTTTTGTGAATATTTTTAAGGTTTGACTTGTACCCTCGGCTATATTTTAGCATACTTACATGGTCATAGTGTAGATTTTTTTTATGTGAATTACATGCTTATGATCAAGGCTAAAAGTTAGTATATGTGTTTTTAGGAAAGAAAAAGATTTAGTAATTAAATTGGAGTATATTAATTTATGCTTAGTATATTAGTACGCCTTAATATACTTATTAACTATTCAAAATAATTTTCTAATAGTATCAGTAGGAATTTTTAACCTTAGTCAAATACCTATGTTTTGTATAACACAATTATGGACTTGATTGCATTTTCTAAAAATTAGTTTCTTCCATTACGGTTGAAGATAGTGTTGATCTAACTCGAAGTTGATTTCTAAGAAAAATTAGTTTTTATAGTTTCATGTCCAATTATGTGGACAAGTCTTTGTCAAGGATAGCATTAGTAAAAGTGGTTTTTTTCTTCTCAATAACACAAAGAATTTGTTAGGTTTATGTTTTTTAATTATAAGTTTTGTTTTTTAATAACATGGAATTATTGGCTTCATGTAAACAAATCTTTATGAATGGTATTTTTGATTGGTAATAATCCTATTGTGTAAATTATACTATTTTTTTATATTAAAATTATAAAGGTGTTTTGGAGGAAATTATGTGGACAAGTCTAAGTAGGATATTTACTTAGAACAACACAAAGAATTGGATGTGTCTACTTTATTTTGATAGTATTATGATGTTTGAATAAATAAAATCCTTAAATTCTTATAAATAGAATTTTCTTAATGCTCTTTTATTTAGTGGTGGGGGGATAGTAAAACAATGGTCTTTTGATAGTTTGATAGACATATACTAGAGATTGGGTATGCAACCATTGTCAAATGAGTTAAGAAGGCATATTATAAGCACCCCTTTTTTTTGAATGACTATATGGGTTTCTAGAATTTCTCTATGACTACCCAATATGTTTATTATTCTCTTTAAATTCTATATAGTTTTGTATGGGGAAAACTGTACTCATTATATTGTTTTATATACTATTATTTTATCTATGGGAATAGAATCACTAGATTCTAGTGTCTATTAAGATATTATGGCTTGTAGATATACATGGTTATTGTGATATAAAAATAAGTTGGGGTATTTTATATAGACTTTCATTATAACTTTTGAAACACTTAACTAAATATATAGACTCAATGGGCTAAAGTACATCTTTTATTTTGATATAATAATATTAAAATAACCAGCACCACTTGAGATCTTGATTACACACTTCAGGATTACTCTAATGACTTCCAATTACTACTTAAATATTACAAGGAGGAATACATCAATATTCTATAATTAGAAAAACATCATATTACATGTCTAACATGGATTCAATTGTTACAATCCAAGCCCCAACTTAAATACTTTTCCACCTTGTTTGAAATTTGCTCAATTGAATTAGTACGAGTGCATTAGAATTTAACTATATAACTTCTCCTCTTAATTAGAAGGTCCATACTCACACTTAACACATAGACAATTACCACACTATATATCATATTAATAATTTGATTCATTACCTCCATACAGTAATTAAATAACCAATTTTAATTAAGAAAAACAACCACATAATGATTAATCAACTTTGAATTTTAAAAACTATATAATTTACATATAAGCAATACCCACATAATAATTAAGTATACGATCTCTAACTAAAACATTTACATAAAAATATTCTAAGAATGGATTGATTTAAGATGAAAAGCACCCCTTAGGATAAATTATTTGAATAACACCCCCATACTACAATTTACTAAATAAAAAAATTAAGGGGAAAAAGGGATCAAAAGGGATCTTAATTAATAATCCTTAGATTAATAAAATCTCCATCATTGCTCTAATTACCTTATGGAAAAAACACACTTTATTCATATAACAATAATAAGATTTTCAAAATTTCATTTTCTACCTACGAAACTTGACACATATAGATAACTAGAGGGGGAAGTACTGCAATGCTTCATCCCTTCTTCCAACGTTTATGTGGCTTCCACTCAATGCTCTTTTTACTATTTCAAATTTCAAATTTGATTTTTTATTTAAGTTAGATAGTTACAATGTTAATTCTTATTTATTTTTCCATTGCACATATTTTAATTCCTCTATAAGTGTGAAGAATTTCTCTAGATATATCTAAGCTTTTAACTATTAGAGACTTGTGTGTGTGTGTGTGTGTGTGTGTGTGTGTGTGTGTGTGTGTGTGTGTGAGAGAGAGAGAGAGAGAGAGAGAGAGAGAGAGAGAGAGAGAGAGAGAGAGAGAGAGAGAGAGAGAGAGAGAGAGAGAGAGAGAGAGAGAGAAAATGAGGAATATGTAGAATTATTATTTCATGTGTGTATTTGTTTCAAATATCAGTTTATATGTTCATATGATCTAGGGCATTTGTGTTTTATGGTTCCTCAACATCGCATGGATTATACATACTCTTTTGGCAAACCATGACACTTTTTAATATTATAAGTTGACAAAAGGGCACCCAAATTTCATGTAATGCAAAGATTTCATAAGGAACCAATGCCATGGGTTGTACAATCATTTAATATTGAGATATAAAAAAACACCCACATGAATGTGTATATTATAAATATAATTATAAAATGGTCATATAATTAAAGACATTAGTACCTTATGGAGCCTTGGAATCACATAGAATTTGAGTGCCTTAATCCCACCGCATAGATCTTTAATTTCCTCTTGCACTATGGCTTACTTAGATGCCACATTGCCTTTGGACACCATGGGTGCCTTGGCACACATGACCTGGCCTTGTGGGTATAGGTGGTTGTTTTGCCTGCCTACCCATGGGTGGGGTTGTGTCATGTCTAAATATTCCCTTCCCTATTTTTTTCTTAATTATTTTTTAAATAAAATAGGAGAATTGTATAGAACAGTGTAGGAGCTTCCTAATTATAGATTTCATTTTTTTAAGACAAACCAATTTCTTTACATGATATATCATGTCTAAAAATCCCCCCTACTATTATTATTATTATTATTATTATTATTATTATTATTATTATTATTATTATTATTATTATTATTATTATTATTATTATTATTATTATTATTATTATTATTATTATTATTATTATTACTACTACTATTACTACTACTACTACTACTACTACTACTACTACTACTACTATTATTATTATTTTAAAATAAAATAGGAAAGCTTCATAAAAATGTGTAGGAGCTTCCTAATTGTAGGTTGTATTTTTTAAAAAGGGAAACCCATTTATTTACATGTGATGGAAAATCAATGTTTTTCTCTTTGAATAATGTTTCACAATATTTTAAGGTTATCCTATACATCAAAGATTCTATTTCCTATAAATTATAACATAACTTTATCTTCACTTCTTCATATCTTTAGTTAACTTTTGTTAAAGGGTTGTAAGGTACAAATGAAGAAATTTCTCTATAGGTTTATTCACACACACACACACACACACACTTGGTCGACCACATTAACTTATTCAATAACATTTAGTCAAATGAACTCCATTTCGATATAGATAACACAAATAAAAATTTAGAGAACAACCAAGTAGTTGAATTTATTATTCATTATTTTAAAATGTCTTAACATTAACACATGTAATAATTTCATTCTTTAGTATTACAAGAAAACCTAGATCCCATCAAAATATTAGAATGAGTAAGATTTTTTTAAATAAAATAAGATGGAAGGTTCTTATAAGCTATTTAAATAAAATATTTTTTCATAATGGAAGAATATAAATAAACTTTAAAATCTCAAGAAAAAAAAAGTAATTCTTAAACATTTTAATCTTTTCATATAAATAATAAACCAATTTCAACAAACTATTAGTTACAATCAAAATATATTAATAAAACATAAAGTTAAGCATTAACATGATTATTATGCATAATCCTTTAATAAACATTTTTTTCTCTAACTTAATTCACTCAACAACTCAAAATCTATCATTTTAAGGACCTAGTCCCTATTGAAAATCATAATGGAATTCAATTTTATTCATAGTAATAATAAAATCATTTAATTAATGTATTAAACTTCAATAGATTCATGTCTTCAACAATCCAAATCATCCACCTAAGCTTTAACAATACTAAAGCTATAGAAATGAAGAAGAAGGAGGAAATGTTCACCACCCGATGATATAATGTGATAATGCATATATGGCACTCATCAACCCCCAATCTCAAGATGTGATCCCTAAAAGAGTTTTAACACAATCATGACATCTAGAAAAGTATAATCTGGATATTTATAAAGTCAAAAAATCCAAGAAAATCATAATACTGACATGTATGGGATCAAAATAGTTTAGTGAAAATGAAAATAGTAAGGAAAGCATGAAAAAAAAGAATAATTATAAACTTTTCTCATAAACATGGTTCAATTTTATAGTGATCAATGATCAAAAATTATAACTCTCTTTTTGAGCCGAGTATGTGAGTTCAACTATTTTAGATTCACTTGAAGAGTGTTTTGATATTTATATTTATAATTATTAATTAGGGTCAAGATGAAATCTTAATATGAGTACTATCTATAATAAGTTCATTAATACGCATATTAATGCTAATTGGTTTTATTAACCAATATTATGGTAATTGAATATTTATCAATATTCATAACAATTTCTAAATATATGTTTGATGTGGGATGATATGCCTTATTTTTTTATAATAAATTTACATTCAATCATGTTAATCAACAATGGTGAAGAAAGAAATTTATAATTTGATCTAGTAAACAAAAATAGTTGTATAATCTTACCTTTCATTAAATAAAAGGACAAGTTCATTGCATAAGATGTATTAAGATGAGTTATGTTTGAAGTTAAGATTATTTGTCCTTTTATTTATTTAATAAAGTTAATACTATGGTAATTGAATATTCATCAATATGCTAGACTTAATCATGGTTTTTGAAACTATCTAAGTCATCAATATTCATTAAATAAAAGAATAAGTTCATTGCTTAGGTCTAGCTTATTCATGAAATTATCTAAGTCATCAATATTCTAGACCTAAGCATGGTTTTTGAAACATCAAAATCATGTTTACATATTAAACACGTGTTTTATGCTTATTCATTCTTTATCATAATATGAATATACCATATTACTAGCATATTATACATATAGTAAGTTATTACTATATGATAATGTGCGATGGACAAATAATTTCACTTAAGTATAATGATGTGGTTCTAATTATTATGTGTAGTAAAAATTAGAGGTGATTCTAATTTACATAATATCCATGTGTGTGGTATTGTTAATTAATAATAAGAATAAATAATGTAATTTTAATTAATTTAAATATTTTGATAAATTGCTTTAATATTATCATTTTAAATACTTGGGATTAATGATCCTAACTCAAGTCATGATGACATAAATAGGTAGTCCTATTATTTGAATTTTATTTCACATGACATGTATCTATGAATGAATTTCAAACGGTTTGCATTGTATTCCTTTTGGAAATAAATTTGAAACTCAAGTATTATTGCTTACATAATTGTAGATCATTGAATACAAAATCTTAGTATGATGATTATTTTATTATGAATTGAATTCATCTACCTTTGCTTATTACGAATCCTCTTAAGGTTTGGCATGTACCCTTGGTTAGATTTTATCATACTTGCATGGTCATAGTGTAGAATGTTTTATGTCATGTCCATGACTTTAGTCAAGGATAAAAGTTAGTATTGGTCCTTTTAGGAATGCCAATACTTTATTAATTAGATTTCAGTGTATGAATGTACACTTAGTACACTATTACACTCTAATTTGCTTAATGATTGGTTAAAATAACTTACTAATAATATCAATAAATTTTTTTAACCTTGGTCAAATACATGTGTTTGGTATAACACAGTTATGGACTTGATCACTTTTTTGTGAATTAGTTTCTCTGTTTAGGGTTGACAACAATGTTGATATAATTTGAAGTTCATTTTTTTTAATTAGGTTGTTAAATTTTGTTATTAGCATTATTTTACGTCCTCTAGGGAACTTTGGGATATAAGTTTACTACTTTTACCTACCTAAGTTTTTTTATGTTTCACCTCAAGATGATGAGAACTAGATCAGGTAGGTTAGATTATGACAATAACTTGGTAGTTGAAAATCCTAGTACAATTTGAGGTAGAGTAATAAATATGGGAAGAGGTAGAATTTGTGGATCCCAAAACCTTAACCTAGATAGAAAATAATCTCCTAATAATTATGGTAGAAATGTAGGGGAACCCAATTTAAATGTTACTAGTTAAAATCCTACTTTTAGTCAAGAATATGTCAATCGAATATTATCTTCTTTTAATGCCTTGAAAAGTAAGTTGGAATCTTAGAAACATAGGTTGAATAATCTTTAGGGTGTTCCAAAATAATAATAGCTTCGACTAAGTGAAGGTAAAGTGGAAGAAAAAATAATCCAAGAAATTTCATTAATTGTAATTAATCCCATCATTAAGAAAATTAAAAAACTTCCACCCCCTATATTTTTTGGTGAAGAATCATGTGATGTAGTTGATGCATGGTTGGTTAACCTTAAAAAAAAAATTAATATGCATAACATTCACTAAAGTGTGAAGGCATGGGTAACTTCTTATTAACTGGTTGGAAGTGTAGCTCTTTAGTGGAAGCATCTTTGTGATTTATAAGGATATCAACCTTTGACAACTACCTAACATTTTTTTGAAAGGTAGTTTTGAAAAATGAATTTTAGTGCCAATTTCATAGAGAAAAAGATAATATATTTTTAGTTGTTAAAGCAAAAAAATATGTTTGTAATAGAATATAATAATAAATTCTTAAATTTATTTCATCATGTGAATTATATACATGATATAATGAAACCAAGTTAATAAATTAATATTGATGCATGATGTAAATATGACCAACCTAAATTTTTTTATTATTGTCATTGAAGCAGCTTATATGGTAGAAGAGAAATAAAGGTCTCAGTAGAGAGGGACAGAGGTTTTTAAACTTAATAGATATCAACTTAAAGTTCAAAATCTTTCTCCTTGCCCTAAGAATTTTAAGAGATTCAATCAAAACCATAGAATTACTTAGATTAATAATGTTTTTAATAAGTTTCAAGGCCAAAATAAACATTATAAGTTTTAGAATTCTTCTTAAGCATGGTCGTTCAATAAAAAATAGAGTCAAAGAAATCAAAATTTGCCTTCCACAAGGGTAAACATTGTGCCTATTTCAACTCATTAGACTATAATATGCTAGGAATGTGGTGATAACCAATATAAGGAATATCCTAATTAGAATTTGGGAAAATTAGTTAATCATATGGTGTATGCAACTGTGGATACCAAGAATGTTGAATTTCAAGCCACCCCTATTGAAATCAGAGGTCATCTAGCTAGTTTTTTTGTTTCAATTCTAATTGATTTAAGTGCAATTGATATTTTAGTCTTCCATAGAATTACTTAAAAATGTAAAGAAAATCATGTTAGTTAAATAGATGGATGGGAGATTGAGTTCCATACAAGCAAAAAGATACCTAATTCTGAATGCGTAGAGTAAATAGAGCTTAATTTAAGAGTTTTATCAATTATAGTAAACTTGTTTTTAGAAAATTTTGGGTCTTATGATCTTATTTTGGTAATGGAGTGGATGCAACAACATAAATCCATATTGGAATATGATAAAAAAAAGTCTTTCAATGTTTTGATGACTTGGGAAAACTATTAAAATTCAAGGTATTAATAAACTTAAAGTGAGAAAGATAATTTCAATCTTGCTATTGAAAAAGGTTTTAAGGAAAGGATATAAAATTTATGTTATTCAAATGCAATAAATAATGTTATATAAGGAAACTATTTATCAAAAAAAAAAAAAATTGAATGATTTTTTTCATATTTTTCTTGAAAAGTTACTTGAATTATTCCTAGGCATGAATTTGATTTTTCCATTGATGTAATGTTTGGGGATGCCCTTACATCTAAAGCTTCATATCATATGAATGTGGCTAATGTTTAATAAATTATGGTTTAAATTTAATAACTATTCTAAAATGATAGCATTGGACCAAGTGTATCTCATTAAGGTGTTCCTTTTGTGTTCTTGAAAAAGAAATATGGTATTCTTAGACTATGTCTTGACTATTGCTTGCTTAATAAGGTTACTATTAAAAACCATTATCCCTTATGAATGAGAGATGATTTGTTTGACTAGATAAATGATGAAATAGTATTTTCTAATACTGATCTCAGATCAGGTTACCATCATTTTAGAATTAATGAAGAAGACATACATAAATAAATTTTCATACTTGGTATGGACATCACGAGTTCATGATAATTCCCTTTCAATTGACAAATACACTTGCCAATTTTATGAATTTTATTAATGGTGTATTTAAAGATTGTTTGGTCAAGTTTCTTCTTGACTCCTTTGATGATATATTGATATATTCTAAGAATGCTTATGAGCATGAGTAATATTTACATTCAATCTTACAAAGACTAAGGCAAACATAAGATTTATGTGAAGTTTTATAAATGTACATTTTTCAAAATTGAGTTACATTAATTGGGATATGCTATTTCTAAGGATAGAATTGGTGTGGATCTAGAAAAAATAAAATCTATTCAATAATGCCATACCACTACAAATGTATATGAAGTGTGTAGCTTTATGGTCTTGCCTAGTTAATATAGAAGGTTTATGGAAATTTTTTCCAAGTTGGCTAGCTCCATTACTTATTTGTAATGGGGCTTGGAATGTGAATAAGTTTTTAAGAGGCTTAAATAGTTGTTAACAAAATCACCTAAACTTATTATTCCAAATCCTAATGGTAATTTTAAAATCTAGTTTGATGCCACTAATGAGGTATTTGGTGGTATTATTATGCATGATGTCAAAGTTGTGGCTTATGATTCACATGAGCCCAAGGAACATGAAAATAATTATACCACACATGATTTGGAGCTTACTGTTAATGTACATACTTTATAATAATGGCAACATTTTTTGCTAGGTAAACCTTTCAAAGTTAAATTTTATTATTGCATCCTGGAACAATTTTCACCCAGGATGATATAAATTTTCACCAATGTAGATGGATGAATTTTTGAAAAATAATAATATAAACATTGAATATGTTAAAGGTAAGGATAATCACATTGTTGATACTCTCAGTTGATGCACGTATCTTACTGTGTTATCTATTTACAATGTGATTTTAAAACTACTATTTTAGAAAAATAGCTTAATAATGAACTTTGTTGTGAAGTAAGTATAGGTTTGGCTGACGAGCTTGTAGCAAAGATTTTTTTTATTATTCTCTTGAAAATGATGGTGTATTAATTCATAAAAATTGATTATTCATGCTCAAGTTACGTGACTTGTAGAATATTTTATTGAAATAAGTGCATACAACACATCATTTTATTCATTTATGTGTCACAAAAATGACACATGTGCTAAAAATATATTATTATTGGTTGGGTTTAAAACATGATATTGTTGATTTTATGGCAAAATGTCTAGAATGTTAATGGGTAAAAGTTGAACATTTCCATCTAGGAGGTTTGATTTATCCTCATAAAATTAAGCAATGTAAGTGGACTATTATTTCACTTGATTTTATTATTGGTTTACCAAATTCATGTAATAAGTGTGACATTATTTTTGTTTTGATTGATAAATTTACAAAATTTGGTCATTTTATTACTAGAAATATGACTTATGATGCTTTTGTGTTTACCAAACACTTTGTGGATGATTTAGTTCTATTTTATGGCATGCCATCAATTATTAAATCTAATAGAGAGCAATAATTTGCTTTAAGATTTTGGAAAACATTGGTTGTAACATTTTGAATATGTTTAATGTTTAGCTTTTTATATCACTTCAAAATAGATGATCAAATGAAGAAGCTTAATAAAATGGTTGAAGACATGATAAGGGTGTATTTTATGGATCAACAAAATAAATGGAAAGATTTCCTACATTTAGCTGAAATTGATTATAATTATTATCACTATCTAATTAAAATGGTTTTATATGAAACCCTATATTGGTGTAAATGTAGAAATCCTCTTAGCTAGGACAAACTAAAAGGTAGATATATTTTTGGCCCTGATATTATGCAAGAATATGATGTCTAAATGGATTTGATTCACCAAATTAGAAGGCTAATTCAGATAGACAAAAGAGTTATACATATTTAAAAAAGATACCTCATGAATGTAATGATGGTGAAAAAGTATTTCTATGTCTTAGA